>JAYMSW010002846.1:0-13104 GCA_036897725.1 Erodium texanum | reverse complement strand
TTTAAGATCATCTCCTGTTTTTGCTATTCAGGACTTGAGGACCGAGTGCTGGGGCTGTTTTGGAATTGAAGATGCTGGACTAGATCTTCTTCATGTAAGTGCAAATTTGATGCATAGTGAAAGAGTTAATGTTATACTACATTAATTATTTGTGACACATATATATTGTATTTGCTGTAATGCTTTTCTTCAGAGGATGCTATGTTTGAATCCGAAAGACAGAATCACGGCGGAACTGGCTCTCAAACATCCTTATTTCAATGAAACAAGTAGTGATGCAACGATGCTTGGCAAAAGAAAGTTCGAAAAGATTGCCAGTGATGCTTTAGAATGTGGTGAAGGGATACCCATGTGATCTTAATTTCTCAATAACATGTTCCAAAGTATAATTGTATGAACTTTGGTTTATTATGAACTATTACCTTTAACTACACATTCATTTGGAAGGGAAATTTAAAGAAATACAAATCAATATGAAATGATGAGCATGCAATCGGGCATGTATATTATTATACGCACTAATACACACAAAAGAGCTTATTAAGCAACAAAGTTTATATAATTATGCCATCTTTTTTTTAGAATTATGCTATTTAAATAGCACAAATAGCTAATGAGATGTACCTTGTAACTATCGTCAAGCTCTTCTTAGTTGATGTCATCGTATATATGTATCACGTTCTCTATCTCCAATTATGAGATCATAAACTTAACATACATAGTTGTATAAAATGATAAAACATGGCATTGTAAATTATAATTTTTCAAAAATAAAAGAATATTTAAAACTCATTTAAATATTCTCATGGATGTTAAAAGACAAACAAACAACAACTGTGAAATTAATATGTACTCATCAATGTTATTTGACTTGGACTAATATAAAACGTTGACCACCGTGTGTAATTAATCTCATGCGTGTTCATATAACTGACTTCTTTTTATATAGGTATATATAAAAACATATATGTATGGTGGATACGTACTTACTCTACTTTTAGATATTGTTCATTATGTATAAAATTCACTTTTTGATAGTTAAATTGTCCCGTAATTTCTAAAAAAACGCAAGTCATGGTAAAAATGGCATAATTAAAATTTAAAACCAACTCCATTTTTGAGAGGGAACATGGTTTATTAAAATCTTCTTCGTTTTTTTTATAAAGGTTTATTAAAATCTTGACCTCTCAATTAACAAGTGTTTATATATATGTAACATAATCACTTATTTATTAACCCTTCTAGTTTGTACTATCGTTTATTAGATGGCTGACCATTAACTACATAAATTAAACATAAAAGGTGACATATGTATTGACACTACATAACTGTCTATCACACTTGACAATACAATTGGACCGTTGACAAAGAAAAACAAAAACAGGGGTTAAAATAGAGGGAGAATTTGGTATTTAGAGAAGACAAAATTATTTGTCTTTTACAACAACAAAAAAATTGTTTGAATTTGATGTTTTCTATCTAATCAAGGTGTGATTGGTTTTAAAATATCGAGTTTCAGCCAAAAATTAAAAAAAAAATGGGGGTTAGAGCAGCTTACTCCATATATAAAATAAAGAATTAATTGCAAAAACTAACGGTCCCCAAACAAACAAGATGTAACGGTGAACTATTAAGTCTGCAAAAAAACAACGGTAAAGAAATTTTCTGTTTGCAATCCGTTAACTTTGACAGTTTTCAGACCAAATTTTTTTGAAATCCCCAAAATACCCCTCTCCCAATATAAACCATAAACTATTCAAACCCTAACTATCCTCTCCCCAAATCTAGCCCTAAAACTATCATTTTCCCCAAATCTAACCCTCAATTACCCTACCCTTAAATCAGAGTGTAGAATGGTCATTTCATAAGAAAACTAATGGTGTTAGTCAGTTTACAAAAAATTTCTTTACCGTTATTTTTTACAAACTTAGTTGTTTACCGTTAATTTTTACAAAACCAGGTTTATTCAACGTTACTTTTGTAGTTATCCTTAAAATAAAGGGTCTATATTTCATACATAAAAAATGGTTTGTACCAAATTTATTATATTTTTAGATCAGATTTTAAAATCAGAAAGCTTCTACAATGTCAAAATGAGATCAGAATAAGACAAAATTGACCCATTAAAACACGAATGGGACCAGAAAGAGAGGGGAGTCAATTTATTAGACGGTAAAAATTAATAATATACAGCTGCTGATAAGAAAAACCAAAGCGTGTGTGATTAGTAATTAGCTAACATTCACTTTTAGCCGAAAACTAAAAAGATATATATGAGAAGATAATATCGTGACAAATAGAAATAAATAGAATGGTTTATCTTATAAGCAATATTTATGAATCAAAACGATAAGGATAACATTCGAAATAAATAGAAATTGACAAATGAAGTGCTATTAAAATAAGTTAATATTTACTCAAAAAAAGTTAATATATTACTTTTAAAACACTATCAATAATAAGTTTTTTCTTAAAATGTGTTTGGTGTACTTACAATGAAAACCAAGTTCTACTGAACTCAAAATTATTATAATTTAGTTTGATTCAAACCATTATGAACTTTCGTGTGTTTAATATACTGTATAAATGTACTTTTAAGCATTTTTTATTACAAAACATTACTTCCTCATTCTAAAATCTTACAATAATTTTTTTTTGCAAAACCCAATATCTAATCGTATGTAAAATAAATATAAAGTTATATAACCTATAACAAAAATATTAAGAAGGTAAATAATTAAATAAAAGACTCCCATGAAAGAATGAGAAATATTTTATAGAAATAACTGTTTTTGAATGATAAGTTTTATCATATTATTAACATGAAAGAAATAAAAAAAATCTCGTATTTAAATAAAAGATAAAGAACAATAATACCAATTATCAATATTTTCGGATGACAAGAATAACTTATAAAATCGTACGAGAGACGAAAGTTAAAATAACAATTCAATTGTAGACATCAATAATGAAATATCCATGAATATGGAAAATGAAGTACTCAAGTTTCTTTGAAACAAATATAGATCGGGGCACTCTGTTTTTCTCTCGAAACGAAACTAGGGTTAGGGTTTTTTCGGCGGTTCAAGGTTCTTCGGCCCGGTACGGAGAAGCAAGGCAACATGGGAGTTTCAGCGACACACGATGGCGATGCGGCGGTGACAGTGGTCGTGCATGGCAGGGATGCAACAGCGACGGTGACTCCGGACTCCGTCAAGATCATGGTCGTAGGCAATTCTCGAACACGTGGCTAGGCGTCGTTGATCATCGGGGAGTGCCATGACGGCACATGGTACATCGGCTGGCAGCGGATTGGCAACACAGGGAATGGTACTTGGCAGTGGAGGGTGTTAAACAATCCCGTCAGGAGCTGTGAGTGCTCAATAAAGCCATTACTAGTTCGGTTCCTTATAGAGTTGAAATGTTTTGTTTAGGCCATTGGTTCTTCATATTAATTTTAATTGAGTCTCTTTATAGCTTCATAGTTAGAAATTATGTCCTTTTGTGATAGGTTCTTATTAGCACATGAGTAACTTAGTCTGACGAAACCTATTTGATCATATTCTTATATCCACAAGAATTTAAGGTACTTTTGTGTAACGTCTTTATATCACCTGATAATAAGATTATCGAGATATGTACTCTTAAAATAAACTCAAGTTCCGACTGATTTATAATAATAAAAATATTTTATTTATATTTATAATTAATTTAGGAAAAATAAGTAGCTTAAGGCACAAGCACTTTGCACTCATAAATAGATTGAACAGAGCCTCAAATAGCAATTATCTCCTTTCACTGTTATCTGAAAATCGGAGCCTCAAACAAACCCTTTCAACCAATTCACGGAGATGCATCACAATGGCTTGGTGCTACAAGGAAGTGACTCTCTCTTCCATCTCTCCGCCGTCAACACCACCGCCGCGAAACGCCCCTTTCCCGGTTCGTCCTCTCGGGTCTCTTTCAGTACCCAACGACGCTCTTCCTTCGGGTCGCTCAGAGCCGAGGCAGCAATCAGGGATGGTTTCGTCTCCGACGCCGAGCAATTGAGCTTCTACGACCTTCTGGGCATCCCCGAGTCCGGGTCCTTGCTCGAGATCAAGCAGGCGTACAAGCAGCTTGCCCGGAAGTACCATCCCGACGTCTCGCCTCCGGATCGGGTCGAGGAGTACACCAGGACGTTTATTCGGGTGCAGGAGGCCTACGAGACGCTTTCAGATCCGAGCCTGAGAGCTATGTACGATAGGGACATGGCCAGGGGGCTTCACCTTGCGTTCTCTGCCAGGAGACGGTACCAGAGCGATGAGGTATTTTGGGGGTTCCGTGTGATTTTTCTGGATTTATGTAGATTTATTTGATCTGGGTTAGTGTGGTTTTTGTTGTTTTGATGTGGGGTTTTGATTGTTTGTGAAAATCTGTTTGCTTTTTGTGTGGATTCGATCTGGTTTTGGGTTTTCTGGGCATTTTGGTTTTAGGATTGGTGTGGGTTTTGCATTTTATTCATACTACAAACATGTTTCCTGCTTCATTATTGTTCTTAATGAGGTTTGTTTTTGAGAATTATTGAGTTCAACTTATTTAATTGTCTTCATAGAGGTGTTGGATTCTTTGTCTAACATTTACTTCAAGAACCTAAACCTGTCATATCTAGGCCAGATTGTTGTGTTTTCAATCCATTCCTAGTCACTGTTTACTTCTGATTAGTAGAAAAATTAGAACTTTCAGTTCCCAAAACAGGTTGAACCAGTAGACCTAGGAATTATAGAATATACAGTAATTGTACTGTGCATACAAATTTGGATTTGTTCTCATGTTGTCTATGTTTCATCATTCATGTATGAGTAAGACTTAGAATTTAACGATTTAAGCCTGTGCTTATCCTCATTGAATCAAATCATCAATTCATTGTTATGTCATAGTTTAGATTGATCTGCCACAGAATGTTTTATAAATCAGGAAATGAAACGTTGCAGTTCTAACTTCTAAGATGTTCCTGGCATTCATATCACCTATCCTCGTTATTTATAGGTAAAATTGTTTCCATTTTTGATTCAAAGCGTGTCCTCTGACATGTTCTTGTTTCCCCCAAACCCAGGAACTGCAGAGAGGCGAGTGGAAGAACCAATGGCAATCTCAGCTATCAGAGCTGAAGGCAAGAAGCATGAACAAGGACCCAAGACGAAACATGTCATGGGCAGCTCGAATGCGCGCCCAAAGGAACAAATCATCGAACGAGTCTTGATAACGAAGCCTTTGTTTTTTGTTCTGTGTATGTGAATGGATTTGTATAGTCTTGCTTCCTTTAACACGAGAAGCCTATAGTTAAGTAGAATCAAGCTGGGCATTGTTGCTTAATATTAGCAAAATGTATGGTGTACATATTATATAGTAAATGCAATAACCACTCCTTTTTCTTCTGTG
Source organism: Erodium texanum (assembly GCA_036897725.1). Taxonomy (NCBI): domain Eukaryota; kingdom Viridiplantae; phylum Streptophyta; class Magnoliopsida; order Geraniales; family Geraniaceae; genus Erodium; species Erodium texanum. The sequence continues at coordinate 7,683 of JAYMSW010002846.1, read as the reverse complement.
ATTCTTTGTTGAATTGATTTTAAATCGAACTGTGCGATCTTGAGTAGATTTGCCACAATGATTCTGAATTTTCTATTGAGACTCATGAAGATATTATATTGCTAATTTGGAGCCATCTTCGGTAGGGACAAAATAGTCATATCAAGGCAGAAGAAAATAATAAGACTTGTCTTCTTCTATTCATTGTGGATTAGTACAAGCCCAGCCATAGGTTGAATCAGCCATACATAATGAGAAGAAAAAAAATGGCAAAATGTAAATTAAATTATATTAAATAGATAGTTTTACTCTATTCCACACAAATTTTCTGGTCTGGAAAAGGCTTGTGGAAAGAAAAAAAAACCATTTATGTGATCAAGGTTTATGCCAAACACTACTAGTAGTGGAAAAGGAAATCGTTTCATTATGTAGTTGAAAGGGAAAGTAATTGTGAAAAGGATAGGCATGATGAAGTGGTACATCCTCATCTTTTTTTCTTTTTTTTTATTTACTGTTTTTCCATATATCTTTTCCACCAAAATTTAGCTAAAATTTCCCTTTATTTTGTTATTTATATTTATTTTGCTGCCTTTTGCTAAAGTTTATTAAATTTCAAACATTCTTCTCTTTCAACTACATTTCAGCAGACATTATTGACACAAGTGCATTGCTGTCCCCAATCAATCAAGACGGGTCTTTTTCCCATAGGATGTATCTAGTTTGGTTGGTCTTCCATCCAATGACCAACCTACCGCTGGCCTTCCTAGCAAAACTAATGGGTTAAGACGAATAATTACTTGATTTTAGAGCACCTTTAACGTTGTCGAATTCCCCGAAGTCGCGATGAGAGACTTGCTTGAGCGGCGTCTCGACTAGGCTGTTTGTGGGAGGCGGCCAGCCCTGGTTGAGTGTTTAGACTACTCGCCCAGTCACCTACGGGCGTGGCTAATGATCGACTGAGGTGACACAATCATTTGATGACACATGCCCTAGACGAATAATTTTGATAAGAATTTTTTTTTTTTGACGAATAGCTTAAGCTGGATCATTCCCCTTATTGTACAATTTCTACTAGCCTGGCTTCTTCTTTCTCTCTGGTAAAATTTCCCCTTTTTACTCTCGAATAACCCAAATTAAACTATTTGTATTAAAGATGCTCTTACTTAATTAATTATCTATTATTATTATTTTCCTCTCTAAATTGGTTTTTAAGGTGCAAAGACATGAATATAAAGTGCAACCACAGGAAGAGAAGTAAAAAAAATGAATTATGGACTTGCTTTGCTATCTTCTTCCTGTATCTTACATTTCTAGTAAATAAAGGCTTGTTTTATGTTACAAATCAAAACTTGTGTTAAGAAGCACTTGCCATGGCCATGACCTCACCTGCTTCCTCTTCATACTCTTTTCAGCACTCAGCATATAATATCTTAACCAATCAGTAAGGAATGACATAAGGCAGAGCATAGACATCGGCTGACTCGATCCGCAAAGCTTGTGACCATACCATTGGTGCCTCCTCATCCCTAAAAGATCCCAACTTTGACTTTTTAGATAGGGAATTGCCACTGCTGAACAGCCAGTTATGTTCATCGACATCGGGCACTTCCTCCAATTTGGGCACAGAAAGAATTTGGCTCAAGTACTTGGAATCTGGATGGGGCTGTATCTTAAGTGCTTCAGCAATTGGACCGGCTTGTGCAGTTCCTAACGGTGTCTTTGTCGAGGAAGGAAGCTGAGCTTCTGAAGTGCCGTTTACCTTCAGATCCTTGCTGCTGTCAACCTTAAGATTAGTAGCCGCACCTTGTCTATCAGAATGAATGGGGGTCAAAGTTTGGCAAGGATCCGTTATCCTTCCATTCTTTGGCAACGAATGTGAGGGCAGAGTAGGTCTTGGCAATTTATTTGGCCCACTTTCATTAGCTGTGAGAAATGTCAAACCAGAAGCATCAATGGTTAGCTAATAAGAGGGTGTTGGGGTTGAACTAGCTTGACAAGATTGAGTAAATAGTGTGCACTACAGAGTAAAACAAACAACCACTACCTAAGTAATGAAGGTTTTTCCTCAAAACTGTGATTATGGTAAAAAGAAGCTGAAATTGAGTTATCGTGAAACAAGACTCACCATGCAAAAATCCATTGGTCATAGTGTCCTTACGTTTCCTGAGATTTTCCTCTGAAGCTGCGCTTTGATTGTTGTCCTCGGAAAGATATGGGCCTTTAACATCATGGATACCTACAATGTCATTCTTGATGCTTTCTTTTACTTGATCCTGCTCCAAGGCCTTATTTTCCTTTTTCTCCCTGGCCTTCTTCTTCTTTTTCTCCTCCTTCCTCTCCTTATCCTTCTCTTTATCTTTCCCTTCGCCTTTCTTCTCCTTATCCCTATCTTTCCGTTTATCCCTCCGTTTATCATCACCTCCCTTATCTTTGGTCTTTTCTTTCCCTTCCATCTTCTTGTCGACATTCGGCTCCAAAGGTTTGGCCGATTCTTCCATTCTAGTTTCAATGGTGAAGTTCTCAACCATAGAATTCCCAGTAAAACTTGTGTCACCCCTGATTTCTTGCCCGTCAATCTTTCTGTCAGCACCGCTCTTATCCTTCTTGTCATTCCCTCCTCCAGCTCCATTGACAGCGGCCTTACCCACCGGATTGAGCACCCCCTCCACATCTTCTCTGACTCTCCTGTCCAATTCCTGAGCAAATTTTGAATCTTGGGCATCCTCCGCCAAAGGGATACTCCGACTAACCTTTTCTCCATTGTAATGGGCAAATTGCCCGGCAGAACTTCTCTCATTGGAGAAATTATTTCTATGTTTATCCTTCTCCTTCGATATGATTTTTTCTCCACTATGACTCTCGGGTTGCAATGGAAGTCTTTTTTCATGTGAGACACTCCCTCCATTGTGACCCTCAGACCTCCCCACAGATCTCTTCTCATTCGAGACTTTCTCTCCATTGTGACCCTCGGGAAATCTCTTATCATCCAAGTAACTACTTTTGTCTTTATCACTATCCCTGTCCTTATCCTTCTTTTTGTCTCTGCTCTTTTCCTTTTTGTCTTTCTTTTCCCTATTCTTTCCATCACTTTTATCTTTCCCGTCTCTCTTCTCTCTGTCTTTCTTTTCCTTCTTGTGCTTCTTCTCTTTCTGCTTCTCCTGAAATTCATAAGCGAAACAGTTCAGAAAAATAGTTACCCAACCATTGTATTTCAACTATAGGATACCATGATACATTCCTAAACATTAGGCCCTCAAGTGAACATTATTTAATTTTAATCCAGAACTAAGTCGGGTCCATAGAAGAAGCAAGCAATGACCAAATTCAAGTAACGATAATGATGGCAATCATGGATTCAGAAACGAGCTTATTGCATTGACAAACCACCTCAAATTCCATGACTGAACATGAAAAACTCAAAAACATCACAAAATCAAACTAACCACAAGAAAACAAGAGGTGAGAAAAATTAGCCACAAATTGACATTCTCATAAGAAGTTTCATAAGAATCTTTCAATATATACCCTAAATACATATTCTAAATCTTAAATCATTTAACAGCTAACTCACATACATGCTAGTCCCTTTTGGGGAAAAATAGCAAATAACACCAAGAAAATCAGAATATACATGAAAATACGTTTCAGAAAAACTCATAAACATGATAATGTTGAAGGCTATTTTTATCAGCAATATCAAAAAAAGAAAAGTATTTAATAATGGAACTACAGGATAGATGTGCCATGGCGAAATGTGTGTCTGCATCTTCAAGAGCATAATTCATATATCTTCACAACTCCCATACATTGAAGGGTTCTAGAGCGTAATAAACTAAACAGACAATTCATTTTCATTTCATCTTGGAAGGAATTATTGCACAAAAGTCATATGATTGGTCTCTATTGGCTGTAAAATAGGAGAAAAATCATACAACTGATTTTCCTTATACCATGAATTACTTCAAATAATCAAGTAATTTTTATTTTTGTAAGCAATTACAGAATTTATAGTGATAGCTGTGAAATTACTAATCTACACATCTTGCAAAATGTCTCCATTTATATTAGAACTTCAACTTCATTGACAAAGCATAATAACGCCAGGCAATGAGCATTTGTCCCTCTTAAAAATAGAACATGTTTATCTAAGCCTACCATCCTTTGACAATCAATTCAAAGCTCCTTTACACCAAAACTTCAAAATATACATATGCTCCTTCAAGGCTTCAATCACAAATGAATGGGTAAGGCTAATGAGTGCGGACGGACAATGTGTCTGGGTTTACAGAATGGTTAGTTTACCAATTACATTTTCATGATAACTAATGCACTTCCATTTTATTCTAATTTTTCCTAGACGAGAAACTAATGCACCTTAATAAATGTCAATGGAAACTTTTTAGCTTTACCATAATTGACCTTTTATTTTGAACCCAAAATACCAAAGTATGTTTGATATGATATCAGAAATATGGCCGTCGAAGATGATATGATATCTTTTGAGATCTTGAGCAGTGTCCTAGGTGGTAAGTTTGGTATCTTTATAGAAACAAGAATCTGTTTATCATAGTTGTCGACATCAATATCATAAATTCATAAAACATAGAGCTATATGCACTTACACAACATGCAGGGCAGCAATAGCATGAAGTAGTGGCCCAGTCATAAAAAAAAAACATGGCAGATATGTTTAATCACAAATGCAAGACCTTCAACTTATTAGGGCCAACAGAAGAGGTTCAATCTCAGCAATGGCAACAGATCAAATATCCTACATCCTATAAGCAATGTTCTGATTTGCACAACGAATTTTAGTGCTACCTTAAACAGAATAAACATACATTATTTTAACAACTATGGTAGTTATGTCAACAAAAGTATCCACATATGAAGGCTTTAAACATATCAGAACAAGCAAGATAGTTCCATCCATCAAACCTAGGATTATCTACTGGTCAATGATGGATGATTAACAAAACCTCCTAGGTAACATTTCAAGATCTTAGGACCCACATAGTATAGATTGCCTTATGATGATTATACTTAAAAGCTCAGTTTTGCATTGACATAAAAAGTTTGGTAAAAAGTCCAAGATTAAGAAAACCAAGATATTGATCTTGTCACAGTCATTAACCCAATCACAATGGTACAACCTATTCAGCTAGTTTGACCATAAAGAACAGGCCAACAACTAATAAGGAAGCATTTAATGCATCAAGAAAATGAAAACTATAACAAAATTAACCATTTTTTGTTTGCTCTTTAACATCAATGTTCTATGAATTATTACTCAGTATGCAAACATAATCAAGGTGGTATAGTAACTTTTCTATGCATCCACAGGTGCTTCTAAACCTTCCAAATACAACCTGAAGAACCATTAGCTTGGTTCAGAAAGTTTCCCAACAGGACTTCTAGAAAACAGTTTTACCATTCAAAAAAAATATATATCTTTCACAACATAATAACTGAATACTTATCCTGATTTCAAACACTAAAATGGGAACATAAATATAGGATAACAAGATGAACCAAACACAGTGTGTTCATACTAAAGTAACAAAGCTAGCATTATTCTATAATTATAGAAAAATATAATGAGGCTACTTTTTCCATCTTAATGTGTATGGTTCTTGTCAAGCGACTTGGAAAACATGGTACAAGTTAACAATTGTCCTAATCTCAATATAACATGCCAAAATAAGACCTGAACACCCTAATCATAGTAAAATGAACGGATTGGATAATCAATAAAATGGCAATTGGAATAAACAGGAAATTACATCAGTATGGGCTGTCATCATCATGACAGCACAAATTCATCTTTTTTATTGGGCCAAATACTTTTGACGTCATGTTATGATTTCAATGATTTAAATATCATGTGTTCTTAAGATACCTATCATGCCAGTCAATGAATCAACTATATCCTGACATGGACAACATCATCCCTATATCTTCAATCTATGCAATTACGGAAACCTACATACGACATAGGATGCAAAAAAAAGAAAAGCTAGTCACATGCGATTTTTAATACCCATCTATCATGTCCTTTCAAATTGGAATAGGGTTCATTGCCATGCTCATAATTACGGATTGCTCCAAGGAAAAAAATGTAGACAAACCTTTTTTAGCAAGCCAAGATCGTCTGTTGTAGTCTTTTTTTCATATCCTGGTGGTGGGAAAGGAAAGCAGCGCGACATTGCACAGAATCCCAGAATACACCAAATGAGCACCCTCCACAAACACAAATGTTCGAATTACTTTCCAGTAGCACTGTTCCGGAAAGGGAACAAACTGGCAACTATGTTCTTGTCCATGCACCATATCCTTGCAATCATTTCCAGCTTCAAAGTACTTCCATTAGTTTTACACCATCAAACCACCAACCCCAACCTCCAACTTAGTGCAAACTTATACTCCTACCAAAAGAGCTCAATTCAAACATACAAAACTCCCCAATCCACCAGCTCAATCAAAACCAGCTACGATTCTTACTACTATACCTCCAAAACACCTAAATATAGAATATAACTTACATCCGTGCAATCATCCCCTACTCAAAAGATCAGAGAGTATAAACAACAAAAGAGAAACAGAAATCCTTATTCCCAAACAAATTATTCTCAAATTCCCTTTTACTCTATGCATTTTCATTCGTGCAATCTTCCTCCATGCCCAAAAATAGAGGACCACCCACCATCAGCTCACAGAATCTCATAGCTCAAAAAACTCAGCCCCAGAACTGCCAAATCCAAGAGTCCAAGTTCCCTGAAGGATCAAAGATTGTGCCCATCCTCCACAAGCTCCTCAACCACTGCTCTGATCAAACCTCAATAGTCCAAAATTGCCGAATTCAACAAGTACCCAGTTCCGATCCGCCAAAACCCTAGCCAATCCACCAACAGAAAAGTTGCTAAGCAAACAACCGAGCACCAGAAAAGGAAGGGAAAAAAACCCTAACTTGAGCTTCCAAAAAAATAATCAGAAGGTTCCAAATTACAAAAAAGAAAAGAGAATCAATTTACTTTTGCGGTACTAAGAAATGATGGGTATCGATCGAAAGCGAGAAAAAAGAAGGAGCTCGACGATTCAAAAACGCTAAGATGAAAATTTATGATTTTTATTTTGCAGGATGAGATTACCTTGTCCGCTACAAAATGGGCATTGTAGGAGGACAAGATCTCATTCACCCATGTCAATGAGCACCCAAACAATCAAAATCTTCCCAGAAGCTCTCTCTATCTCCTTGGATTGTGTTTCTTGCCCGTTATTTTAGCTTCTCTCTTCAGGTTCCTCTGTTGGGTCTGTGAGAATTTCAGGAACGAAAGGAAGAGAAATGGTTTCTCTCTCTCCCACACTGTGCTTGTTGTAGGTTTTGGGTTCGGAAGTCACACGCCATAAATGTATATGGAATAAAGAGGCCAATTTGAGCCTTTGCCCAGAAAGGCCCAAATCGATTTTTTATTTTATTTTAGTGTTCAAATGCCGTATAAAAAAAAGGGGTAAATTACAGATACATACATTAATTTTTGACGTTTCACACATAACTACACTAACTTATGATCTTACTAAATAAACATATTAACCTTTCAAAATTTAACAAATTTAACAGTTCCGTTAAGGTCCTGCTAGGTTTTGATGTCAAATGATGAAAATACCCTTTTTTTTCAAAATTTCAAAGATACCACTCAATAACAA
>JAYMSW010002845.1:0-13104 GCA_036897725.1 Erodium texanum | reverse complement strand
GCCCGGATCCGGCCCAGCCCAACTTAGCCCCGGCCAGCCGGTGTTGGCCGCTGTTCGTACGGCCCCGGATGCCGGTCGGTCATACCCCGTCCCTCCGTCCCGGTGCCCCGAAGTGCTGGTGGTCTCGGTTATTTCCCCCTCGATCCTCGCCGTCGTCCGCCCTGAGCGTTGGTCGACGATTTTGTAGGTGCGCCCTAGTCTGCTAGATGTACTAGTCGCTAGTCGCTAGTCCGGTCGTCGTGCGTCCTGTTCCTGAGGAGGGCTTTAACATGTTGGTGGAGATGTGTGTGTGTCGGCGATTTCGTAGGTGCGTCCTAGTCCGCCAGATATACCAGTCACTAGTCCAGTTGCCGTGCGTCCTGTTCCCGAGGAGGTCTTTAACATGTTGGTGGAGCTGTGTGTGTACTCAAATTGGGATAAGAAATTGAGAAAGTATACTCAAAGGTGCTGTAAACTGGTAAAGATCATAACGCATTCAATAATTTGAAAAATATGTTTATTTTTTATGGATAATGGAAAATATTCTTGTTTTGTTTTTGGAGTAATATGTCAACTTCTTTGACTCTTTCTCTTTTCACTCTCAAGCCGTCTAATCCAAATTTTTGTCTAAGCACTCTTAAATATAATTGGGAACATAGTCTTTTCCCTCTCTGCGTGAGGTCTTTTCTATATTGTGTATTATCAGGTTTACGACTGACATAGTTAGATGATTAGTCAGATGGTTTCAACAACATCCGAGAACAGTCTAACTGTCCTCGTTTTTTTATCAGAAAGAAGGAAAAAAATGTCATTGATGAAAAGTGAGATTTTGAAATGGGATCAACACACACTCAACCGCCAAAGCGATAAACATGACTGGTGAGAAACAGTTGACAGATGGCAACATGATGACATGTATAGGAGCCTGAAGAATACGGGATAATCGTGGATGAAGTACAATGGCGCTCCAGGTCGACAAAACCTTAAATGACATCATCATTACTACGCGGGTATGTGACCCCAATGGATTTGGAAAAGCTCTAGAGCTTAGTAGCCTCCTATAGGACCTTAGTATAGGGTGGCAACTTGGGCTTGGAAGCCTTGGGGAGAGGAGGCTTAGAGCGAGCCCTTGACAGGTGAGAAAGCACTAGATAAGGTTCGAGGGAGGCCTTGGATGAGTGGGTGGGATGGAGAAAATGGCGGTTGACCAACTCCTTCGAGGAAATTGGTGAAGAATGAGAGCTCTTATACTTGAAATGATAATGATATGAAGATGCAGTAGCTCAATCGAGATCATACTTTGATAATTTGGGCTTTGAACTCGGTCCAATGGGTATGGGATGGTCTAAGCCCACAGTGCCCAAATCCAGCCCGTCCTCAAATGCAGCTGAAGCTTCAGATGTGGTCGCGAGAGGAGAAACGCGAATTAAACCTCCCAAGAATTCATCAATGCATTCAATTATTTCTCAATCTACGTGCATGTGTTCTGACCTTCCGAGATCTCTAGGAGCGACACCTTGGACCTCTGACTTTTAGGAATTACTAGATTCGACAGCCTGCAATCAGCTCGAGGGGTCAGCAGATTGCCCTTGCGTGAATCTTCTGGATCTCTTGGGAATCAGCTCCCGGAATCGAAGGGATTCGAATTGGACTTTATTGAATTCCCTCCATTGGCGCATTTGTGAAGAAAAACGTGATTGGGCCAGGTAGGGCCGATCAAAGTTCGCTGGAAGAGGGGAAAGCGACAAGGTCATCAGAATCCAACTGAAGCTCTCCCTTCTCCAGCCTAGTCTTGTCCAAACTAGAGTGGGCACCGACAGATGAGGGTGCGTCAGGGGCCTCCCTAGGGCATGAAGTCGGAGGCGCCTTAGATGATATAGAGGGTCTCGGGGTAGAGCCAATAGCCAGAGATTATATATTAGTTGACTATAACTATTGAATACCGCATTTTTTCGAATTACTCCATTTCTAGTTCTAAGCATGGCACCTTGACATAGAAAATTATATTGATACTAAGTGTTGACATTGATACTATAAGAGTGAGCAAGCACATGGCATGGAAGAATCACCAAGGCAAGGGCTCTATCGAAATGCATACCTAAGGAAGAAAGTAGGTGCACTGCCATTACCGTCCTTACATTGTTGGCCACATTGATGATGGATTTGTGCGTCCAACCCATCATTGGCGAACCCAAAAGGGCCACCCAATTGAGCACACCCCCTTTGAGGGCCATCCAGGTGTCCTCGGACATGTGAATGAACCACCGGCTGAGCTTCCTCCATTCATTCACCTTATAGCCAGAGAAGATAGTCTCGTCATTGAATGAAACAAGAAAGGTCCTAGCTCCGAGGTAATGGACAGAAACATTTGAGATATGTGCCATTGAGAACTCCTCCATCAAAGACTCCACGGTTTGGGGTGATCTAACAATAGAAAAGATGCTAACATCAAGCCTCTAAGCCATGAAACCAATGATAGAACAGCTGCAACAAGAGACAGAGCTCGGAGCAGTGGACACACCTGAAACAACGTCCCTGAATAAGAGCCCTTGAGAAGAAGCTTGGGCTGACTTTATATGGCCTGAAGGGGCCAAAGTTTAAAAAGGTGTTTTAAGCCTCGAGGCGTTTTCTAGTAACCTCACGAGGCGTAAGCCTCGATATTTCCTAATAATATTCTTGATATGTCAAGTAATCACCATTATAATATTCAAAATGTAAAGAAAACAAATAAATACCATTATAACAACACAAATTATACATAAATTATTTTCCAAATAGTCATAGAATTTTTTTGAGATAATAGTCATACAAATTTATCACCACTCAGATATTTACATATGATTTTTTTTAAAGATATTAATTGAAAATAATACTTAAATAAAAAAAACATTTAGATAATAGTTATAATGGTCCTCTTTCAATTGTACTGTCCATGTTACAATTAGATTGACTTTATGTAAATATTTTTATTTTTGTTTTCTAAATAATAAAGATTACATGTCAGGTAAATATAACCTATATCTTCTCCATACCCCTCATCTCTCAATCATCTTTATTCTCTTCCTACTCGGGCATGCAGTTGTTGACGCCGAAGAATAAGACACTTTTCGGCTGGTGGTCCGGTTAAGCACCTTATGTGTTGAGGCGTGCGCCTTGCCACCGTCGAGGCGTACACCTTGACCAATCTACCTGAGGCGACTGTCTCGGTACGTTTTTCGGCCGCCTCACCTCGAAGCGTACACCTCGAACGCATTTTTAAACCATGGAAGGGACAGAGTGCGATGAAGGTGATGATTTGGGTTTTGCTTCCGTCACAAGGGTCTCTGATTTTTAATCCAGATCCCATTGATTGTCTTAAGTAGCTTTCTGAATTGCCTTCTCGAGTGTGAAGTAGACAAACCCACACTTTTTGCCATTTTTGTTGGTTTCGGGAGGGATGACAGTATTGGGGTTGGACCACAATCTCCAAAGATGTCAGAAAGCCATTGATTGGTTATGGTGAGGGGTAGATTGCATATAAAAAATAGTGAAAGGATGATTGCTGATCGCGGATGGATGATGTTGAGCGACAAGAGGTGGAGATGCGACTGGTTGAATGAGGGGATCATCAGAGGGAGAAGCATTGGGAGAATGAACAGAGAGTCGCGCGCGCACGGGAGGGTTGGAGTATAATTGTTAGTGAAAATCATTTTGTGCTAATATCTAGTTTATATGATTTATGCAATATGAATTAATTGATTTGCATAATTATGAATGAATCAATATATAACTAATATGTGGTATCAGAGCCTAAGTTTTTGAACATATGATTTTCTTATTATGACTTGTTTTGTTGTGCTCATGAATCTATATAGTACAACCAATGTGACTATATATATACCATATATATATTGGTGTTACATGTTTGATTTACGCAACAAATAGCTATGTTTGTATGTATCCGTACAGTTGATGAATACATGTACATGATAAGGCATTGATTCTGGTATGTGAGAACATACGCATATTAACGTTATACATATGTATGTTAATATTTTTAGTACTGCAATCGTATGATGAATGACATATGTATGTACGTAATAATGATGATAATGATTTGTATCTGTATCCAACTTTGCACGAGTAGTTCATTGTGGTACAGCATGAATTTGGTGTTGTTATTGAAAAGGGGTTTTTTTCCTCTATATTATGCGTGCGTTAAGTTTTATTGAATTATTTATTTTTCTAAATCACAAGCTATTATGTGCAAGTCTCATGATCAATAGTATGCGGTTGAAATGTTCAAAAATAAAAAAAAATAGCTTGACCTCTCAAGTTTTGACTAAACAGAGGTCGTTAAAGTTTATTTTAATTATAGTTTTTAGCACTTAAGTTTTATAAATTACAGTTTGATTCCTCAACTTTATAAATTATAGCTTGACCTCTCAAGTTTTGCAAATTACCGTTTAATTCATTAAGTTTTGCAAATTACAATTTGCCCTCTCAACTTTTCTAAATTACAGTTTGACCTTCCAGTTTCCAAAAAATTACTTTAACCCTTAAAGTTTTATAAATTGTAGTTCTACCCACTGAATTTGTTGAAGTCAATTGAATTCTTTTTTGTGTTTGATATCTAATTATAATTAATTTGCTAGTCTCCAAAGTGGCCAAATTATAAAATCAAATAGATATGAAATTTAATTACTCATTTAATTGTTTACATTATGAATTATTATTTGCTAGTCAGGTCAAATAAGAAAGATGCGTAGACAATGTCAAATAAAATGAGATAATTTGACAATGAATATTATGCTTTTGATTTGATGTCTACATTATGTATTGATTTGTTAGTCATCAAAGCGGCCAAATTAGAAGGACCCGTAGATATCTTACCGAAATTATTTCAATTACTCATGTTTACGTGATGCTTGTGATTTGAATGACATTATGATATTTTTGAAGTTTGTCATGAGTAAATTGAAGCTCATAGTTTTAAAATGTTTATGGGTTGCCCAAAGGTTGACCATCCATTTTATAATCTATAAACATTATCGTGACATATTGACACGCTCTATTAGATATGTTTAGTATATCCAAAGATTGCAAATATGCATGATTGTAGTGTGTTGGTTGTCAATTAATAGAATATTTTGAGCATCAATTATGTGAATTGTCTTTATTCTATATTGTTGTCATACCCAAAGGTGAACCTCAATATAATTCATGATTATTGTATGATATACTTAATGATTCTGAATCCGTGTTATAGATTAAGTTTGTTACTCAAAACATGAATGTGTGAGCATATATTATGTATTTTTGCACCACCTGTTCCTGTTTCCCTTCATTTGCAAGTTATGTTTTTTGTTAAGTTCAATGGGCTCAATTTCTCTGAATGGTATGAGCAAGTTTAGTTTCACCTTAGTGTTCTGAATATTGATCTGGCACTCATAAGTGAGAAACCTACTGCTCTTATGAATACTAGCACTGCTGAGCAAAGATCTATGCATGAAGTGCTAGGGAATTTCTAAAGTTTGTGGAAAGCAACTCTCATTTTGAATCGGCTGATAAGTCACTTGTTGGGGCACTAATGGGTACGTTAACCACCATGAAGTTCGATGGTTCTCATACCATTCATGAGCATATCGTTGAAATGATGAATATTACAGCAAGATTGGAGATCATGGGAATGGAAATGGAAATGGAAATTTCCTTGTAACGTTCATCCTAAATTCCTTACCTTCTGAGTATGGTACATTTTGTGTACATTACAATACTTTGAAGGATAAATGGAATGTGCATGAGTTAAAAAAAACATGTTCATTCAAGAGGAAGCAAGGCTTAAGAAAGTTGGAAATCATTCGGTTAATCTCATTAGTAATAAGTGAGCTGAGAAGAAACCATGGAGGAAGAATGGAAAGGGCAAGCAAGGAATATCAAAGCTTAATCAATCATCCATCCAAATCCACAAGAAGGGACCAAGCAAAGATACGTGTCGCTTCTGCAAAACAGGTTGGACACTATCAAAAAGATTGCCTGAAGCATGAGGCATAGTTCGAAAGAGAGGGTAAACATTATGCTTCAGTATGTTTCGAAACAAAATTAGCTGAAGTCCCTTATTATACTTGGTGGATTGATTCTGGTGCTACTACTCATGTTTCTAATATGATATAGGGCTTTCTTATGACTCGAACTACAAACCCAAATGAGAGATACCTCTATATGGGAAACCGAGTTAAACCACCCGTTGAAGTTGTTGTGACCTATCGTTTAATTTTAGACACTAGGTGTCATTTAGACCATTTTCTAATGCTTTATGTCATCTACACTCGATAAAGGTGGTTATTTCTTGAACTTCGGGAATGAAAGTATCAGTTTATTCAAACAAAATATCTTTATGGGTTATGGTATTCTTCTTAAGGGTTTATACCAACTAAATCTTGATAACCTTTTTGCTGAAACCCTATTGACCTTGCATCATAACGTTGACACTAAATGTGATTTATCCGTTGAATCATCTATTTTTTTATGGCATAAATGTTTGGTTCATATATACAAAGAAAGAATGAAAGATTAGTAAAGAATGAAATCATACATGTTTTGAATTTTACTGATCTTGGAATTTGTGTTGACAGCATTAATGGAAAGCACACAAGACATATACTTAAGAAAGCAGCCACAAGAAGCTCAAAGTTCCTTGAAATTATACACCCAGGTATTTGTGGGCCTTTTAGTGTTCCATCATTTGGTGGAGATAATTATTTCATCAACTTTATTGATGATTTTTCACATTATGGATATGTCTATTTGTTGCATGAAAAATCTCAATCGGTAGATACCCTTGAGGTGTTTATCAATGTAGTAGAAAGAAAATTAGATAGAAAAGTGAAAATTGTCAGATCTGGAAGAGGTGCTGAATATTATGGAAAGTATGATGAAAGTGGACTGTGCCTTTATCCATTTGCTAAGTTCCTAGAAAGTCGTGATATATGTGCTCAATACACTATGCCAGGAACATCGCAACAAAATGGTGTTGCAGAAAGGCGTAATAGTACCTTAATGGGTATGGTTAGGAGTATGATGAGCAATTCGTCTGTACCCAAATCATTGTGGATGCATGCTTTAAAGACCGTTGTGTATTTATTAATATAGTTCCTAGTAAGGAAGTTCCTAAGACCCCTTTTGAATTGTGGATAGGAAGCAAACCCAGTTTAAGACACCTGCATGTTTGGGGATGCCTAGCGGAAGTAATAATATATAATCCACATGAAAAGAAACTGGATTAAAGAACAATAAGTGGTTTCTTCATTAGTTATCTAGAAAAATCTAAAGGGTATAAATTTTATTATCCTAATCATAGTACGAGGATTGTTGAAATTGAGAATGCTAGTTTCATTGAGAATGGTAAAGTTAGTGGGAGCTTGGAACCACGTAAAGTGGAAATTCAAAAAGTTAGAGTGCAAACGTCGTTGCATTCACCTTCTCCTCAAGTTGTTCCTGTACATGTTAACCACGATAATGATTTACACGAACAACAAATTAATATTCAAGCACCACATGATGAAGTTGAAGTAAATAAACCTATATAGTCGAACCATAAGAAATCGCATTAAGAAGATCTGTAAGGGAACGAATGTCTGCTATTTCTAATGATTATGTGGTTTACCTACAAGAGTCAGAATTTGACTTACGAATCGAAAATGATCCAGTTTTGTTTTCACAAGACATAGAGAGTGAAAGTTCTATTAAATGGCTGGATACCATGAAAGAAGAGTTAAACTCAATGGATCACAACAAAGTCTAGAATCTTGTTTAATTGTCTGAAGGTTGTAAAAGAGTTGGGTGTAAATGGGTATTCAAGACCAAACACGACTCAAGTGGCAATATCGAAAGACACAAGGCCAGAATCGTTGCAAAAGGCTTTACTCAGAAAGATGGTTTCGATTATAAAGAGACATTTTCACTTGTGTTTAAGAAGGACTCCTTAAGGATTGTTATGGAAATGGTAGCTCATTATGACTTAAAACTCCATCAAATGGATGTGAAAACTGTCTTTCTGAATGAGAACTTAGATGAAGAGGTTTTTATGGATCAACCTGAAGGTTTTATGGTTGATGGAAAGGAACATATGGTGTGTAAACATAAGAAGTCAATACACATACTTAAACAAGCTTCCTGAAAATGGTATTTAAAGTTTAATCATATCATTACATCCTTTGGATTTAATGAAAATGTCATTATTGATCGATGCATATATCGGAAGGTCACTAGGAGCAAGTTTATAATTTTGGTTTTGCATGTTGATGATATCTTTCTTGCTACTAATGATCTTCGTTTATTATGTCAAATCAAGGAATTTCTCTCTAAGAATTTTGAAATGAAAGATATGGGTGAGGCATCCTATGTGATCGGAATAGAAAATTTTCATGATAGATCACAAGGAGGGTTGGAATTGTCTTAGAAAGCATGCATTAATAAAATTCTAGAGAGATTTAGGATGGACAAATGCTTTGCAAGTGGAGTTCCAATTCAGAAGGGAGATAAATTCAGTCTCAATTAGTGTCCAAAGAATGAATTGGAATGAAACCAAATAGAGAAAATTCCTTATGCATCTGTTGTTGGAAGCTTGATGTATGTACAAACTTGTATCAGGTCGGACATCAGTTTTGCTGTTGGAATGCAAGGCAGATATCAAAGTAATCCAAGAATAAATCTTTGGAAAGTATTGAAGTATCTGCAAGGAACGAAAGATCCCATGCTCACTTATAAGAGATCTGATCGCCTTGATGTGATTGGATATTCATATTTAGATTTTGCTGGATGTGTGGATTCTAGAAAATTCACTTTTGGCTATTTGTTCCTTTTAGCTAGAGGAGCAATTTCATAGAAGATTGCAAAACAGTCTGTCATTGTTGCATCCACTATGGAGGCTGAATTTGTAGCATGCTTTGAGGCTATAGTTCATGGTTTATGGCTGCAGAACTTTATTTCAGCGCTTGGAATTGTCGCTAGTATTGCCAAGCAACTAAAAATTTATTGTGATAACTTTGCAACGATCTTCTTTTATAAGAACGGCAAGTATTCCAAAGGTTCTAAACATATGGAATCGAAATACTTTGTCGTCAAAGAAGAAGTTCTGAAACAAAGTGTCAATCAAGCATATTAGCATAAGCTTATGGTTACAGATCCATTGACAAATGGATTGGCCCCTAAGGCATTTACCGAACATGTCGCAAGAATGAGGATAATTGGATGTCATCATTGATGTTACTCTTATGTCTTATGTTATTTTGTGAATGACACTTTGAGCTCGTTTATTTTGTCTCTAACATGATATTATCTCATGTTTGGCATATGCATTATTTGAACAAACACGACTTCATCTTCAATTAGACATTACTGGACCATTTTTGAATATGTGTCTTGTTAAGTATGATGTTAGTATAGTGATAAATGGAAGGGACTATATCATAAATTGGTGTACAATCGTCATGATCCTTACTAGTTGTCATATTTGATAATGACTTTTATGTCCTAACCATTGTTATGATAAATTTACTTTATATTATGCGCAAATTATGTTTTCTTAAACCAAGAGGTATATGTACACATAGCGGCACATGGGCCAAGTAGGAGAATGTTGGGTCTCACTTAAGACAAAGCCCATTACGTGGGCTTGTATGTGAGATATGATGTAGCCCAAGTAGATAAATTAAGTAGCTGGTTTAAGTTAAATTATACTGGTTAATTAATTAACAGATATTTCCTATTATACCTTAATGGTGGGTATATATAATGTAACCCTAGGAATTGGTCCCTCATCTACCTACTACGATAGATTTCCATACCATCTCCGAAACCTAATTACGCCGTCACAAAAGTGTCAAGAGGGGGAAACCAATTCCAACACACCACGTACTACCACTGCTCTCATGGATCAAGGTAATTCACTTGATCTATAATTGTTAGTGAAAATCATTTCACTCTAAGATCTAGTTATATGGTTTATGGAATATGAGTTAATTGACTTGCATAATTATAAATGAATCAAAATATAACTAATATTATGGCCCAACTCTCTCTGTCTCTACCCTACCGAACATTATTATGCTCGGTATCACAGCATCCTATCTACAGTTCTGGTCCATCAACAACATCAGCTAGTCATCCCGCAACAAGCATACTCCTTTACAATTCTGACCCAACAACAACAAATCAGTCCCTCCTCCATCCGTACCCTATTTCTCCTTATGGATCATATCAAGCTCATTATCCAATGAATCTATACTATGTTCAACATCAACTCGTAACAACCATACATCAAACAACATACATCAATCATCTTTTCTTTACAATTACTCTTCAACATCCGCAAGACGAATGGTATATGGATACCGGTGCTACATCTCACACTGCCTCTCATCCAAGTATACTCTCTAGCGTTACACCATATATGAATTCTAGCTCGATTATTGTTGGAAACTGTGCATCTTTACCTATTTATTTTACTGGTCAATCATCTATTTTCGCATGTACAGGAGATTTCCAACTTCATAATGTTCTATTTAGTTCAATATTATTAAAAACATAGTATCTATCCATAAATTTACTCGTGATGATAATTGTTCTTTGAATTTGATCCTTATGGATTTTCTTTGAAAGACCTTCAAACGGGACTCCCATTCTCTGATGTGATAACATTGGAGTCCTCTACCTCGTTTCCACTATTGCACCTCCATCATCAACATCAGCATAATCATCATCATTACCTTTCATGCTTATCTTCGCGGAAGTCTCGCCCACCACCTAGCATCACCATCTTAGACATCCCAGATCTCCGGTTTTTTGTTTTCTTTGTTCAAGGAAATTTATTTAATGTAATAAAGAATTTTCGGATCATATTTGTCATGCATGTCAATTAGGCAAACATTTACACCTTCCCTTTTCTCCTTCCATTTTCGCGTACTTCCAGTTTATTTGAAATTATACATTTCGATCTTTGAACTTCACCTTTTATTAGCTTTAGTGGTTTTAAATATTATCTTCTCTTCTTAGATGATTTTTCACATTTTTTTTAATGGTGTTTCCCCTTCGTGTAAAATCTAATGTTTTTAATTTGTTTAAGCAATTTCATAAATATGTTTGCACTCAATTTAATATCTATATTAAGGCTTTTTAATGTGACAGCGGTCAAGAATTTGAAAAGGCACCTTTTCATGATTTCTTTATGTATCATGACATAGTTTTTTGCTTCTCTTGTCCTCACATACCTTAATAAAATGGCAAAGCAGAATGCACGATTTGTACCACTAACAATATGGTCCGCTCCATTCTTTTCCAGGCTCACTTACCATCATATTTTTGGGTCGAAGGTCTCAATATGCATGTTCACCTCCTCGACCTTCTACTTGTTAAAACTCTCTCCTTTCACACTACTTTTGAACTACTTTACAATAAATTTCTGACCTACATTCATTTCCGCGTTTTTGGTTGCTTATGCTACCTCAATCTATCCTCCACTACTTCTCACAAACTTTCTCCCTGCTCTACTACTCACATTTTTAGGCTACCACTGCCTTGACTTATCCATTGGCAAGATTATAATCTCTCTTTTTGTCACTTCTGACGAAACTATTTTCCCTACTTCTCCTATCACACCATCGAGCTCTATTCTTCTTATGACTTTCTCGAATCATCTAATGATGATCTTTCTCATAAGATACTAGCTTGCACAAACATGTCTTCTCAAAACCTATGCCTTACTCCAATAGATACCAAATCCAATCTCTCTTCTTCATCTGGTCCTCCGGTTTTTGATCCTACACTATATCGTAGTCTTGTAGGCACACTCCAATATCTCATTTTTACGAGTCCGGATATCTCTTATGCTTCCCAACAAATGTCTTGTTATGCATGACCCCGTAGATCCTGATCTAAAAGAGATTTTGAGATATATACAAGACACTATCTCCTACGGTCTTCACTTTTGTTCGTATCCTACTATCTCTCTCATTGCATACTGTGATGTTGATTAGGCAGGGTGTCTTGTAACTCGTCGCTACACATCAGGATATTGTATCTTCCTTGGCCCAAATCTCATCTCTTGGTCGTCCAAGCACCAACATGTAGTTTCTTGCTTCAGTGCTGTGACTACTCATTAAGGTGTTGCTAATCTTTTTGCCGAATCTTGTTGGCTTTGCAACCTTCTTCTTGAGTTACACTATCCCCTCACCATAGCCACCATTGTCTTTTATAATAACATTAGTTCTGTCTACATGCCCAGTAATTCGGTATAACACTGATGTTCTAAACATGTCGAGCTAGACTTACATTTTGTACGTGAGAAACTTGTACGTGAAAGCTTCGTGTGATCCATGCCCCATCTTCATTTGAGGATGTCTTCACCAAAGGTCTTCCAACAACTTTATTTGAGGATTTTTGTTCCAGTTTCAACATCTTTCCACATAATGCTTTGACTACGGGGGCGTGTTAGACTATATATTAATTGTCAACATACTTAGTTATATCCCATTTTAATACTAATAGGATTCATTGTGTTTCATTCTTATAGGTATTATAGTTGGAGACATACTCTACTTTTTTATCGAACTAATGTACATTACATATACATGAATAATACACAAACCATTCATGGGAAAAATACCAACTTTCAACAGGGACTATCAAGTTATTCTCCAATTTTTTCGAAACCATCTGACTAATCTCCTAACTATGTTTGATATAGATATGATAATACATGATATCAAAAAAAACCTCAGAAAATATTAGAAATAGCGTTCCTTAGGGTTATGTATGCCAATTTCCAAAACTGCCCGACAATATAATGGCCAATGACAGTGATGAGTCCTAGACTCATATGCATTTCCAATGTTGTTTCCCTTGCATGTAAGCCTGTTTTGCCCTCCGAAAGAATAATAATTAGTCTAGTTTTAATAAATCTTCCAAGGATATGATTACTTCGATCTAATGTTATGATGATAGGATTCGAGGAAGCAGCAAGGAAGGGACCCTTGGAGGCTAGAGATCACGAGCACAAAGACCCGATGAAGATGATGTTAGATATTTTGTGCCCTAGGCCAATCTTTATCATACACACATTGTCATTTGTATGTTATGGCACTATTA
>JAYMSW010002844.1:0-13109 GCA_036897725.1 Erodium texanum | reverse complement strand
CCGACCGCCAACCCCCCACCTCGTGGCCCCCGCCGAGCCCGTGCTGGTTCCACCGGTGATCGATACCCTCCACGTCTCCGCCGAACACCAGCAAAAACGGCGGCAGAGAACCCAGCTCGTAAATCCTCTTCTCCTTCTGAACCTCCATCCATTTCTCGATCTTTTTGGTGTAATCACCTTCTCTCCATCGAACCAGATCCATCACCATCACGCCGGTGTTGAAGTAACACGGCCTTCTCCCACGAAACACTTCCGAGAATTCCTGGTCGGACCAGAATTTGTCGGAGAAGTAATTTCTGAAGTTGACGTGGCAGTACTCCGGAGCTCCGATCGTCCTCGACCCGGTTAGGGAAACGGACCAGAGCTTCTGGATGTCGTCGACTAAAACGACGTCGGAGTCGAGGTAAATCACTCGCTCCACGCAGGGCTCGAGCATGCCTGCTAAGTAGCTTCTCGCGTAGTTCAATGGGTTCTCCAGAGCTTGACGGATCGAAGAGGAGATTAGATCGCTGACCTGGCTCTCGTTGAAGACGTAGACTTTGAATCTCAGAGAAGGGAACGTGGAGCTGACGATCAGAGCAAAGTCGGAGCTCGAATCGGCGGCGATGAAGTGGAAGAAAATGTTGTCCGGACAAGACGAGGGCTTCAAAACAGAGTGTACCGCCGCAACAGAGCCTCTCAAGTACTCCAAATCAATCGTCATCGCCACATGAACCAGCAATGGATCGCAGACCAATAACCCGCTCATCGGAGACACGACGGGGCACCGGAACCCATTCCGGTACTCCGGCGCTTCCAAAAACTGTACGGTCCCCGAATCTCCATCTCCTCCGGCGACTTCTCCGGGAAACGACCTGATCGGAAATGCCGGAGACGGGATCGAGAAAGCGAAGATCAAGACAAGAAAAAACGATCTTAAAGGGAACATCTATCAAGGGTCGGGCTCAAAATAGGTTCTTGAACTCGTCCGTAGAACACAGAAGATGCAATTTAAAAGAGGAACAGAGCATAAAAAGAGAAACTTGGTGGAAAAGTCAAAGAACTGACGAATCAATGTAGAAGAAGAAGTCGAAACACGCAAAGTACAAAACGCGGTTGTGAAGGTAACTGTGAAGCTGTGCTGGTTTGAAAATTACAGGCGTTTACAATTTCAGACATCGTTATGTTCAGACAATGTTTATATATATATATATATATATATACTCGTTTCGACGGCTTCGAGGAGGTTCATGAGGGATTGTCGTTTTCAAGACAGGCAATTTCGATTAATAATATTTTTATCTTTATTTTTGAATTTTAATGTATTTGGTCATAATAACTGATCTGGCCACATGCAATGCTCTACTAGACCATACTATCCATTATTACCAATATCATTTCTTTTTATTGCTTCTCCTTTGGTTCATTGTTGTTGGTAGGTGGCTTTTATTTTCCCCCTTAAACCAATCAAATCTTTCTAAAAATAAGTCTGCACAATATGCCTCTAATCATTTCTTCTGATTTTACTCCCTTATATTCTTAATCTGGAATGTGGTATGACATTGCAAGAGTCAAGGGAACATATTCAATGCAAAATAGTATAGTTTTAATATTAGAAGGTGAAAAAAGGTATTTTATAAAAGAGAGAAAATGAAAAAATTGGGTCAATAGAGAAATTGTCAAATATTAGGAACAAATCGTATTAGTTTAAATTTTACTATTACTATTTTGAAATTTTAAAACATGTGACAATATTCTATTGGTTGATCAACCTAATTGTTAGGAACATCAAAGGCGTAGCTCACAGCTCAGCCTAATTGTCACACGCCTTCATCTAGGCTATTAGCCCAATATTTTTCACATTTTGAAAGGAACGCCCAACCCAAATCGATCAAGTTGGGAATGCTCCGAGTAAAAGAATAAACAGTAGGATGAAAATAAGAATAGGAAAGATGGTTATGGTTAGGCATAAAGAGTGAGTGAGCTGGAGATGCGGGACATTGGGGAATCAATGCAATGCAAAACACAGATCAAGTGGCAACATGGACAGCCTTACTGCAGCTGTTTTTTTCCTCTTGTTTTAATATTTATTCATGCATCCAATATAACTTTGCACAATTTTCGGCGCACCAAATTATATAATCATTTAGAGCTTCACTTTACTCCACCTTTTAAAATCAATAATACTCGGATTCACAATTTTGTTCTGCAATGCAACACACAACTCATCTCACCAACTATTCGGCACAACCCAAAAGTTGGTTTTAATATTACCATCTGCAATATCTGTTTAGTTTCCAACAACTCACATAATAGATCGAATCTAAACAAAACAGATACTTCAAATATCATATACATGTTGATTATCAGTCCATTAGGGATTGTCCTGATAGTCAATGAGTTCTCTTACCTCGTTGAGATCAGAGGTTGGAATTCTAATGGTAGTGTGGGCGCATGCAAGAGTACAAGTAACAGATTTTGGTTACCTGTCTCCTCCATTAAAGCATGGGGTGTGAGCAGAAAGCGAGGTGCACCTGTACAAGGTTGAAATAAAGAACGAGTCATAGCTATGAGAGAAATATAAGCTTACATGTCAAACAGAAAGGTAGCTACAAATATGTCACAGCAAGAATTCACTGCCCAATTTCTTTCAACAGGGTTTACAAATTATTACAAGGAACAAAATAAGAATATGCTCGATAATTCGTCAAACATAACTTATTTTTCAAACTATTAAACAAAATGAAGCAACAACTTCCAAGCATACCTTTTCATTTTACTCATAATATATACTTTACGACTTAAACCTGTGTAAATGACTAGATATAGCTGTCAAAAGTAACAAAAGAGTTGCAAAGTGCCACAAATTGTTAGAGAAGAACAGAAGAAAAAAAGAGCTTTATCTCTCTATATGTAAGAAATGTAGACAACAAATAAACATATTTCTACAAACACAACATCATCCATAGAATAGAATCCAATCCTATTTACAAGCCAAATGCTCCGCTCTTACGTTATGGCCTCACATTTACATCCCCGCATCGAATCTCCTCTTCAGTTGTCCTTCAACAGGTTTCGAGTACACAATGATGACGTCTCAAGAATTGCATCAAATCACTGCAAAGAATCACACACAACTGTTATAAGCGTGTTATCACAAATGAAGAAACTAAAATAGAAAAGATTATAAGATATGAAGACCGAGTTTCTTTTCTACCTTGAGAAAGGATTATTATCTGACAGACAAGAATCTGTGGAACTTCTCTACTCTTGCCTTGCTATCATATGCAGACTTGCGTCGTGCCGATTTTATTCCTTTTCTTCTTACTCGAAAGAAGAAATCTTCCGTGTCAAGTACATATGAGATCTAACAGGAGACGAGAAAGATAGACCATTAAGAGAAGCTGAAGAGTTTGGAACAGATTTTACGTGTTTCCATTAGACAAAATGTTTATGGCACCAGATTCCCAAAATGAATCCACGGGAGTGTGGAGAAACAAGTATTATAACTATCCTAACAATATCTACAAAGCAATTCCTAAGAAACAAAATAGACATACAGTATAAAGTAAGATACCTTAGACGACTTGCAAGCTATCTTGCACTCCAAGCCATTCATCACTAGAGCATTTTCCATGGCCTTGCACGTAGCACTCAACTCATCTAGCCCTGCATACTTCTGCTTGTTTCTGCGATCGAATACCAAAGTGAGAAACATCAACTCCCTCGACCACACAAGTCTCTACAAATTAAATATTTACAACAATAAATGTGTGGTGGTTACCGGGTAAAGTAGCATGCAAACTTAGACTAATGTTTCATAAGGAACCTAATCCAAGTGAGAGCCATCCAATTAATTTCTACTTTAAGCATAGAAAGAGGCTTGATGCAATGGTAGATCCTAAAGCACTTGAAATAACCATCTGATTGTTTATTCTCACTTGGAACTACTTGTGTTCAATTCAATCAGGAAAGGGGGGCAAATGTAACAAGCAAGACGATAATGTTGCTACCTTTGCAGCATAAGGCCATGCTGCTCTTTTTTCCCACTAAAGACTGACAGAAAATCATTGAGCAGATAAGATGCAAAATTAGGATCCATAGAAACTGCATAGACTTCAGGTTTTTCACTCACATTATCCATCAGCTGGATGGACAACCTCGATTGCACACACGGCTGCACCAACCACAATAAAATAGCAAAGTAATATTAGTATTCAATTCAAAGGTCAACAACAAATAGCACACACACACACACACAGAGAGAAAGATATGGAACAGCAGGACTCACACATTCTAATCGATATACATTCTCTTCGTGAAGCAGAACACGCGCATTTTCATGATACACCGAGTCAATTAATTTTCCAGACTTGCGAGATCTCTCATATTCATAAAGTTGAAGCAGCTTATTGTCAATCTCATCGGTTGCAACAGTTTGGAGCTGCAGAAAAAAAGGAAATTCAGAACGTTTATATAAACAAACAAGAAAATGAACAAAAGAAGGTGAAATCGCACATACCTGTTTGACCAATCTATATATCAGCTTGTCCAATGTGAACAATACATATGACTGATTTCCAATGATAGCTCGACATTCATCCTCAAACTTGGCGTTATCAGTAGATCCATCAAGCAAATTGTAAAGAGCACTCATAAATCTGTGACAACAAACGAAAGAACCTAAATGAATAAGCATTTCATATTTGTAATCTGCTCAGAGAATACACAATATGGATAGTGAAACCACCTAGTATAAGGATCCGTAGAAGTAGTGTCCTTTGGAGTTCTTCGCTTCACTTCAGCACCCAATGAATTCGTTTTTGCTGCTAAAATCCTTTCATATAATACCTAGCATGTTCAATGAAAAACAACATTTTTCCACTTGATTTTTCCTTGAAAAAACAAAAACAAATTGCAAACTCTCAGAGAGCAATTGCTCATGTTCTCTTACTTGATGGAGCCTGAATAGCACAAAGAAATCATCATTTCCATAAAAGATGCGAGAATCTTTCTTTTCTTCATCAAGTAATCCCGATGGGACATACTTCGCAAGAGGTTTCACAGACAAAAGAAAGCGTTCTGATAGTGGCAAGGACGTGCCATCTCCTCCAATATAGCGCACATCAGATATCCCATCAGCCTCACCTTCACTCTCTGCCTTACCATCATGTTCACCATCTTCTTCCCCATCATGCTCTTCTCTAGAGCACTCATCACCTGCAGACTCACTGCCAGAGACATCTTCAACAGCCTCAGAGGCATTTTCACTATCCTCTTCATCAGCATCAACATAATTTTCTCCCCTTACATCCTGGCAGCTAACCTCTTCTGCATTCCCCGATTGATACTGCCTGCTTTCAACACTAAGCTTAGTATTGAGCTTAGCCTGCGTAGCAGTGTCTCCATAGACAACAAAGTTATCCTCCTCAAAATCACCATTTGGCGACAACTCACCCTCTTCCTTCTCAATTTTGGAGGGACCAACAGTTTCTTCATGATGATTGCTAGCATTAGTGCCTTCTGTCAACACTCCATTTGCAGAAGAAACTGGTTTTGCAACAGCATCACCCTGAAGCACAAATGTCATGAGACATGTTAGTATAATTATACAGGAAAGGAATGAGACAGCCCAACTGAGAAGAATAAGAACTAGGAAGATCATAGTGAAGAAGTTGAGACCTAACAAAAGAAGTAAGTCTGAGGTTATATCAAACATCATAAACATATCTATTATAGCCAAGACTAGAATCCATTCCCCAAGGAATCCAACATGACATACTCAAACACAGAGATGAACATATAATATCAACTCCTGAAGAACAGCTTGAATTATAAAGTGATTGAAAAACAATGGATGATATTTACATCAACTAAGAACAGGATCTCAAGGTATCAAACAGGATAGATTCATACTTCTGATGAGGGAAGAACATCAGCTTTAGCTTTGGTTTCACTACCCTCGTTGGCATTATCACTGGGCCTGGGTGGAGTTGCACCAATTCCTTGAAATACAAACAAAAACAGCTCTGCATATTAGAAATTATGTATTGGTCAACAACAAAATTAAACAGAGAAATGTGTTGTGTTATGGATCCTTTATACACACCTGATGTGACTTCCACATTGGCTCTTCCTTGATTGTTTTCAGCTCCAGCTGGGAGAGGCAGAATAGAATTAGCTACTCGTCCACCAGAAGAAACTGTAAGAATATGTCCATTAGAAACCATGTGTAATCTTTAAGAATTTCATTTTCTAAAAGTAAAGATAAGAACCTTCTTTAGCTGAAATATCCCCATTTTCCAAAGTAGTCCTGCAAATATTTGCAAGTTCTGTCGAAGCATTTTCATCCTCATTGTTGGCGGAGTTTGGTTGCTTAGAATTGGTAGTGTCAGCACCAGGGCTTCCATCACTATCTCCAATGCTTGATGCAGCCTTTTCAATATCTTCAGTGCCGTCTGTCTTGAGCGGCCTAGAAGGAACACCCAACATTGGCTCCAAGAAGGAAGTCCAAAGCCTCATAACTTTGACCAGTTGTTCTTTGGTTGAGCAAACCTCTTCGCACGAATACTGAATAAGTTTATATAGGTCTTCATGAATACTGATATCAGAATATTCAAATTCAAGATGTGGAACAATAGGTTGTCTGCTACCAGCAGCAACAACGAGAATAACATCATCTTCTTTCTGTTTATTCTCCTTGAACTCCTTCATGTCAGCCACCAAAGCTGTGTACAAATTTAAGATGTAGCAATGAATATGTAGCAATTTGAGTCATATGAATCTAAAAGACAAATAAACGACAGATCCCTGAGAACAAGTATTAGTGCAGCAAAGAGATGATCTACATGAAAGTACTTCACCCCAAAATAATGTTGGCCTTTATATTGGGGCTTGGGATCCAATGCTAAAAGGTCAACCTCTCTAGTTTGCGCTTAGCTTTTGCCTTTATATGCAGCTTTGTTTTTTCTCTCTTCGAACAATGTGGGACTTTATCTAAAAAGGATGAATTTATCCATGTAAAAAGTTGAACTTTCTTACATGGTTTTAGAGAGACCTTTGCATTAACAGAAATTTACCTTACTAGCATGCAGTATATGCCAATTTAAGTGTAGCATGTATTATAATTGTCTCCATCTTCTGCTTATCTTGTATAAATTCACTATTCCCATTGCTAAAATATCTCAGAGAGAACTAACAGCAAATAGGAGGGCACCAGATGCAGTTGACCTTAATTTCATAGTACTAATTTAAACTTACATTTTGTGCTCAAGTTCTTTGAATCTTGTTGCTTGAAATAGAAGCTCCTATGATCAAGTGACTTGTAGTGGTTTTTGGCATAAATATCAGCCCAAACTTTGTTGAAATCTGAACGGCACCTTGTCCACTCCTCCTGTTTCTGCTTCAGACGTGTTAATATCACAGGTAGAGCAAGAAGTGGATTCTTGCGTAAAATGTCGATCACATCAAGACCATGGTCACCATATAAGCGTTCAATGCATCTTAGATTTAGAGCTGCATACACAAGCATGTAAAAAAGACGAGGTCTGCAAAATTAGACACTTGCAGAGCTCAGGCAAAAAGAATTTATTTCTAAAACTATTATTAGTACGGACCTGTAAAGTAATCTTCTACATGAATTGGAGTATCCAGGTTGATCTTATTTTCATTGATGTTATTCAGCAATTCCTCCACACACTTAGAAGTGGAGCTTACAGACTCTAATAACATGTCCAGCTCAAATCTACAATCATTAAGTAATCGTTAACTCAAAAAGAACTACAATAGTTTCAAACAATATGCATTAACATGAATATTCACAAAAATAGACATGTATATCAGCACATTTATAGAAATACAATCCATGGAAAGCTGAACTGCTGAAAGAAACTTTTACCTATCATCTTCACATCTGAAAAGACTTTCTTCATACTGATTCCTGCGCATATGTTTAAAAGAATAATCTTCGCTTCCTGAAGTCACAGACACCCAGTGATCATTTAACACTTGAGCACCAAGCTCTGATCTCTGGCTTGCTGAAGGTATTGGATACTGCAATAAGACAATCACCAACAAGTCGTGTAGTCAGGCCAATACCAGACTTACAAATTAGTATAGAACTATAAACAATATATACATAAACAGATCATACTGTATGGATTTCATACATCATCTGGCAAAAGACGATAGCTAGGAGTACACCGTTCACAATTAGAGAGGTCAAGCTCTTGAATGGATTTAGCCATATACTTCTCTCTGTATCTTTCCTTGTCTTTAGTTCCTTCTGATTCACGTTTATGCTCTCTCTCCTTCTCTTCTACCTTTGCTGATCTTGACACATGTCCATCACCATACAGTGATTCTGCAATAAACAGGTTTGCCACATCAACTTTCACAAATTATAGAAAAGAACTTTTGAATGCCTTGAGATGGCCTCATGAGCCTGATATTTGTAAAAAAGATAACACTGCAGTAAAATATTGTAGATGGAAAAACTGAAGAAATTAATGAACAACTTAGTATCCCAGTGTCAAAAAAAAAATAGAAAGGTTATTATTTTATACGTACTTCTACTCATAACGCCAGCAAGGAACCCATCTGCAAGAAAGAATTCAGTAAGAAATGATTTATGGACAAAAGGCAAACATTTTAGAAATGGAGATCTAAGTTACCAATATTCTCACAACGCTCCACGAAGTCATTGAACTCGTCCATAAGATCTGGATACTTCCCAAGTAGATCAGTCACCTGAAATGCAAACGAAATGAGTAACCAAACAACCAAACTAGTAGTGGCAACATCTTGTAGGCTTCTTACAAAAATGAAACCAAATAATTAAGATCTGAATCAATCTATGCACAATATAAAAAAAACATTTGATAAAATTTCTGCTATTTTTGTTTCAAATTGTGTCATAAAAAATGCAGAGGGTTTTAACCATTTGGAGTACATTATATGTAACTGAATTTGCAGCCAAAAGGATATAAGATCCCCAAAATAATAACTAGAGTGGATACTACAACTCTACAAGAATGGAGTTTTTCCCCATCTAACATGAAGTAAAAAAAAACATGCAAATAAGGATCTGCATGACATAAAACAAAATAGAATTTGAACATCAAAATGACCCAGTTGGGCAC
Organism: Erodium texanum; assembly: GCA_036897725.1. Taxonomy (NCBI): domain Eukaryota; kingdom Viridiplantae; phylum Streptophyta; class Magnoliopsida; order Geraniales; family Geraniaceae; genus Erodium; species Erodium texanum. Next base: position 3,990 of record JAYMSW010002844.1, on the reverse strand, counting down.
GCAATATGTAAGTACAAAAGTATTGAGAACTAGTAATTTCAAAATCATGAAACAAGAACATCTTGTCTTGATATTGAATGGATAAAAGTGAAGACAAAATGAGTTTGTTAATCTATTATATATAAATGAGCATTTTGATACAAAAGGCATGCAAATACCAGGATAAAGCTACAAAGAGAGGGACACTTACTAGATTTTGTAAATCATTTCTTTTGATTATTCCATTGCTGTAGATATTAAGGCATTTCAAAAATGCCTGGTAGTCATCTGAACTACATAACTTCTCCTTAACCTTTTCACAGAAAAGGAACCCTTGGTTGTACATGGCTGGCATAAGAATTGGGTAAATAAATAATCAAACATTTGTGCGGTAAAAACAAAACCAAATTACCAATTAATAATGACCATGACTCCGATAATGGCACATAATATAGAAGACATGAGTTCCAGAATTTATGGGCCTTCAAAGTACTTGAGATGGAGAGAGAGAGAGAGAGATGTAAGACCCTAAAGCAAACTAAAATGGACAAGACAAATGATATTTCTCATTGTGGCATCACTCAACAATTTTAACTTACCCTTCAAGGTATCCTTGTCATCATAAGAACCAAAGTTAGAGTTCAGTCCAAAACCTTCAACCTTCCTTGCAGACTTCTTTTTTTCAGAAAATTTAAACTCCTTGTTGTTATCCTCAGTTTCTCTATCATCTTGCTCATAATTTCTTCTATCCCTAATCTCCTTTTCAGAGCGCCTCCTCTGCTCCTTGTGAACTTTCATAACTCCTTTGTCATCATCCAGCTCGGGACGATCAACACTGGGATCGCGATCAACATGTGCAGTACCGATCCTATCTCGCCGACGTTGCTGAAATAATGAGGTTCATTTGCTCATCACGAAGAATCCACAGGCAAAGATACGATGTAAAAGAAACGAAAGGCAAGCAGGCAAATGCAGTTACCTTCTCTATCTGCATTTGTCGCGATGTAGGAGTGGCAAAACTCCGCTCATTGTAACGTTGAGCTGAATTTCGCCCATATAGGGCATGTGTAAAAGGTGTGGCTGAGTTATCAGGCAAAAATCTTGTAAATTCATCCAGCAAATCTGGATGTTCATCAAAAAGTGAAGCCACCTGCACAACAAAATAAGACCACCATGCATATTAAACTCTAAAAGGTATCTAGGGGGAAAAGGTGTAACAATTGATTATCATAGGGAATAATCAAACAAGATATGACAATTCACCTCACTGTAGACCTCCTTTATGTCTTTGTGCTCATTTCGGTACATGTTTAAAATGTCTAGGAATGTTTTATAAACATGATCATTGTTGAGAAAACGTTTCTGGGAAAACAAAAACCATAAGTTAAAACATTAGAAGACTACTTCAACACTTGAAAATTCAACAGTGTGACAACATATTCACCTTAATCTTGTTCACAAAACTAATAGCTTCTCGAAATTCAACTGTTTTCTTCGGCTGTGGGGTCTCATCATCATCAAGGGTTATCTCGAATCCTTTGGGCAAGAAGGTGTTAAATCCAAATATTAGGTTGTTATGCCCTTTAAACAACTCCTTTACTCTCGCTATAACACCAGAAGTGTCAGTCCTGGAAGAGTCAAGATATTGGAACAAAACATTCAATGTTTAATGCAACATGTTGATCATCACATGATAAAAACAGCACAATCAAGAAATTTACCTCTGAGCCTTGAAATCTTTCATGACCTCAAGGAAAGTGTCATATTTTTCCTTCTGGTCATGGAACATATCCTTCACTTCCTTAAGGTAGGTTAAGGCATCATTTGTTGTTAACTTCTGGGAGGAAGTACCACCCCCAGCAGTGCCACCACCACCACCACTGCCACCTGCTGCTGCTGGAACTTGGGGTTGTCCATAGCTATCACAAGCCAGAAACACCATTTTAAAAAGGTATACAGATGCACAATAACGCTTCCAACAGATACACACAACTAGCACATTTATACTGCAAGTACAACCCTTTTTTTTTTTTCTTTTCTGCAATATAAAATTAGCTCAGATGCTATTTATCAGAAATATAACAATCCAGGAAAAATGTTCGGAGCATGCATGCCAAATCTCAGGTTTCTGGTGGACCCAGAATTCTTCTCTATACCTACTTCTAAATAGAACTCACATCCTATATAGATTATGAAAAGTTGAACCCTACAATTGGAGGATAAGAGGGAGGGATTGGTCCAAAAACAATACATGATGAGCAAATTTTTAGGTGTTGAGGAAATCATCTTTCCCCCAAAATCCATAAAGTTATCAACTTTGCAGTCAAGTTAGGAACAAAACCCACATAAGAGTTAAGAAATCTAGTGATTACAACACCTTACAATCAAACTAAAACAGATATGCAACACCATAGCAACATCGAGAAGCATCATCGCACTCATTACCCAGAACACAGATAAGAGAAACAAATAAAAATACACACCGCACGAATCAACCGAACAAAACAGTAGTAACGAAATCGGAAGAAGGAGAAACTCACGATTCAGCGCGCGAGGACCCAAATGGGCGCTTAAATTGAGAGCCGGCGTAGGCATCGTCCCTTATTCTCTTCATCTCTGCGAAAACAAAACCTACCGTTCATCAGAAAAAGAAGAGAGAAAATCGCAGGAAATGAAGAGAGAAAAGCGAAAGCACATCTCAAGAAAACTCACTCGGCAGTGAGAAGAGAAACCATACAATGAAGAGAGAGGTAGAAGAGAGCAGATCTCAGGGAAGACACAGAGTTAAGAGCAGGGATGGCTACAGTAGAAAAAGAGGGAATAGTTCGTATGTTTATTGTGTTTTCCGTTTCCATTACAAAGAAGCTCTAAGCCTCAATCAACTATATATATAAAACACCAATTAAAAAAAAAAAAACAAGTATTTTTCTAACCAAGGTAATTAATTCTTCTCCCACAATAATTTGTCTTAATTTTTTTGTTATTACTGAAAAAGAGTATGTAATACTCTGACAACATAAAATATAATTTATAAATTAATCCATTATTGATTTCAAAATTAATACCATGATACAGTACTTCAATTCTTTTTTGTACAAATTATCATTCAAATTACATCAAATTGTAGAAAAGGTAAAAACGAGTCAATTTGCATGTACAGTACTTTAAAATAGGTCTTGTACTATTTGATTTTCTTTTAAAAAGAAATATAATTGATTATGTGGGATGTATTTGAGTAAAATATATTATTATTACAACCCTTAAAAATTAGTCACGCATTGATATTTACTTTACCTTATTGAAATAATCATAATTAAAGTCATATAACTTACGAGACATAAAAAGTCTGGAAGATATTTATATTCAGCAAGTTTGGGAGTTCTCATCACAATAGAATAAAAACATTTTCTTTTTAAAAAAACATTTTTAATTCATTGTCAAAGAATTTTTCAAATAAATAGTTGTTTAGAAAGTTATGAATTAATTTAGGAAGTCCAAATTCGATAAGTTAAATATTATATTTGAATTTATAGATTTGACATATTATTTAACTATATTTGTATACAAAAATTAATACTTTTTTATTTAATTTAAAAAATCATGATTTTATTCGATTTTTTAATAAATATTTGTAGTCGAACCAAAATAAATAGTAGAATAATTATTTTCTGTCTAATTAAATTCGATATGCATTGAAAGAAATCAGGCCTCGTTAAACCTTCATAATAGTAGTAGGCTCAAACTCAAAGTAACAGACCCAATATTTATCCTTCATGATCCATGATTGGGCCCAAACAAAAATATCTATATGGGCCGACCCAGCAATTAAGAAAAAGATCTGCCCAACGATTTCTACCAAATTCGACTAGTCCATATATATATGCAAGAGTCATGATAAAAAGATGAGCTGAAATGTAGGCGTTGTATTGTGAATACTGAATCCTAGTCAAAACTTAAATCCGATTTCATCATAACTACGTATACTAACTAACCAAATAGTTTTTTTTTTTT
>JAYMSW010002843.1:0-13110 GCA_036897725.1 Erodium texanum | reverse complement strand
AGGTGGTGAGCCGTGCGGATGTACTTGATCGCCCATGGGTGAGAATAAGAGTGAGCTTTTTGGTGTGTGTTATATATAGGAAAGCAAAGCTGTGTGTGGTGACGAAGGTGACAATGGCATTTTCGTAATTATGGGGGAAGTTGGGGTTATATGTAAAAGCTAGTGAATATTTGATTTCTTCCTTATAATAAAGGAAAATAATTAAGACGTCATATTTGTAAGAAACATAATTTTTTTGATTTCATCTGACCAAATCATATACATTACCATATTTAAGAAACATGATTTTAAAAAAAAAGGGATTATTGAGTAATATTATTATCGGATTCATAAAAATATTAAGAGCAAGTACAATGGTGAGAAGGTAAAGTGTTCACCATATAGAAAAGAAATAGTGTCATTTAGAGATTGAAAAAAAAGTCGACGTCTGATTCTTTTTCTAGTTCAATGTTAAACTCTAAAAATCCGTTGTGTTTTTCTTTTAAAAAAAAAAATTCATTGTATGAAATTATTTTTTAAAAAATAGTACGAGGGTTAATGATTGCTTCAAATGAACCAACATCTAACGTTGACTTCAAATCTGAAACTAACAAAAACATTTTATTGATATTTTCTCTTTTATTCGTTTGATGTCATCTCCAAATTAAATAAAAGTGTCCCAGAATTCTTTGTGCTATACTGCTTTAACATTGTCGTTTTGGTGTCATTGTATTTTTACATAATATGTTGAGTTGGAAATTAGTAAATTACTTTAAACACCAATAAATGGATATGAAATAAATGACCGTTCATAGATACATAGAAAAACGAAACAGAGAAAGAAAAAACGAGGAAGTTTCGGACAATTGGCATAACCTTAACAAGCGCCAAAACCTTAAACCAAATCAATGCGTCCAATGATTTTTTGGCGTCATGTTGGAACTAAAGTACACGTGTTTCTGATCCTGATCTCTCAAAATTACCATTTTACCATTTATTGGTCATCTGAACATTGAACAAAAACACTGTTGGCAGAGGATGTATAATTTGGTAATTTACCCGGTAATATTCGGACAGCGTATGGATGGACAGACATCTAGACACAGATGAGGACTTGTCTAAATTTGAGGAAAAGTTCAAATAATATGAAATTTAATTCTTACCAAAATATGAAACAATTCAACAATTAATTTTGAAACTCAGACAGAGAGATATTTGCAACAAAAAAAATTGATTTGTATTTTTTCCTTACCAATAGATACATACTTGAAGAATTTCATAGTTACGGTATATAATTCAACATTTTGTCCTTTATAAGTAAATTGTAATTTTGATTAATTAAAAAAAACAATACAAAAGAAAAACACTGATTTTTATATAATATAATATTTTATAACATCGAAAAGCAAATCATTTCAATTTAAAATTATATAAAAAATATATATATATCATATAAGACTGGCCGCAAAATTTTAGTATTTTTTTTTTGTCTAAACTAATAATAGTTATAACAAACATAATATACATAATTACAAAATAATTCACTTCAAAAATACAAAACTATATTTAATTATAACCTTCTCAAATATATTGTGACATAACATATTTAAAATCCCAAGGTTTAATGGGATTTGTAAATCAGTCACAAAATAATGTTGATAAACTGTGACAATTCAAAAACAATTTTATCCTTCAAGAAGTGAAATTACAAATCAACTCCTAGTGTTCTTATTCCACCCATAGAAACCACATTATTCACATGACCAATCACAACTACTAGTACAAAAAAAAAATACAGACAACATCTGAACTCAGTCTAACAAAAACCTTATTTGAAACAAATGAACCAATAAATGTGGGTTAGTTTCAGAAACATGTTAGAATCCTCTACCTGCAGTGTCACAGTAACCTCCTCTACACCACCAATGCTGAAACATCTTCATACACACTCTTCATGTCCGGCCTCTCTGACGCCGGCAAGATGCACCGGAGCGCTACCCCGAGCATCTCCTCGAGCACCGCACGGGGGCGCTCCGAGTCAACGACACGCCTGTCGAAGAACTCGTGGGACCGCCCCTCACCCGCCAAGAGCCTGACCCAGTCTGTCAGGTCAACGACCCCGGGGATCGTTGACACAATCTCCCCGGAGCTCTTCCCCGTCAGGAGCTCCAGCAAGACCACCCCGAACGCGTAGACGTCGCTCTTGAGCGACGGGCAGGGCTTGCTGGAGCTGGCGAACTCTGGGGGGCGGTACCCGAGCGCCCCTGCATTGAGGACCTGCTCTGCAGTGCCTGCAGGGGTGAGGATCCGGTGGAGGCTGTAGTCGGTCAGGAGAGCGTTGATTTGAGGGGTTTCGAGTAGAATGTTCGAGGATTTAAGGTTCCCGTGAGGTATGGCCCGCTCGTTGTGTAGGTAGCTGAGGCATCGGGATGTGTCTACCGCGATCTTGAGGCGTTCTTGTATTGATAAAGGTCTCGCCTTTCCCGCCTCTGTATCTGCAAGACATGAACATATACTTACAGTCTCTGAGCGTGAAATCATTCACAATTCATCGAATCCAACATCAATTTGACACATACAGTCCATCGTAAACAAGATTCATACACAATTAAGAACTGGGTTCATGATGATTAATGAGTTTACTTGTTGTAGTTACAAAAACAAAGGTAAATTGCGCATTTAACTACTTTTATGAATTGTCCACAAACACATTACTACCCTGACGAATTTTTCATGTGTCATCGTTGCAAAAAATAGACGAAAATAATCAAAAAATTCGTTTTTTGTTGTTGTCACGTGAGTTTCTAAGTTTTAAAATATCTCAAAAACACTGAATCTCACCCTTTACCCTCCCAATTTCAATTTGATTATGTTCTCGAATTCTTCCATGAAATCATATTGAAATTGGAAGATTGAAGTATGTAAATTGAGCAGTTTGGGGATTTTATAAAATTTTGAACTCACATGACGAAAAAAAATGATTTTTTTTTATTTGACAGTTTAAATGGAAATTCATAAGGGCAGTCATGCATGTGTTTGTGGGCAATTCATAAGGGTAACTATGTGCAACAGAGGATATACACTTCTACAAACTTGAAAAACTCGGTTATAATACCAGAAGGAGAGAAGCTTACCGTGAAGATAGAGGGCCAAGCATGGAGCATCAACATGCTTAGAAATGATCAGCTTCTCGTGCTCCTTCGGGCCCCAATAGTAACCCTGCAACGAAACCAAATTCGGGTGCTTGATGTTCCCGAGCTTCTTCACTTCCCTAGCAAACTCTTTCCTTCCTTTCGCTATCCCTTCCCTCAACCATTTCACGGCCAACACATGACCAGACACGAGAGCAGCTCGATACAAAGCTCCATGACAACTCCTCCCAACAATTTCAGCTGGAGCACAGGAAAGCTCATCAGCTGTGAACAGCAATGACCCGTCAAAGAGATGCAAATCGCCTGCCAATTTATCTGGTGATGAAACCCTGAGAGCACCGGGGAAGGATCGATGCTGATCTCTAGAACTTGACGGGTTTGAAGACACTGATTCGTGGATTTTCGCTTGTTCTTGATGGCTAAGATCTTTTGGCTTCTCTACATTATGTGCAGACTCCATCTGGGCCGGGGATAGAATATCTTGTTCCAAACTCGATGGAGGTGATGGAGCCTTTGCAGTTTTATCGACGGTGTTCTTTGTATGATCTTGGTGACTATTCCTGCAATAAATTATCACACAGAACAGAGCAATAATAGCAGCAGCACCAATCAAACCTGCTATCAGACCAATTGTAGTGGCGGGTTTCATCTTTGAGCCATGCTTTGAAAGAATCAGATCCGGGTTATCTTTTGGGGAAGATGGTGAGTATGGAAACACCAGAAACGAGTTCCCGGGATGAAATGATGAATCTGGAAACTCCCTTAAGTTCTGAGGCACAGTCCCGGAGAGATTGTTCATAGACAGATTCAATCCTTTCAGTTCACGAGGAAGTTCAGGAATGGTGCCTTCGAGAACATTGCTGGACAGATCAAGATACATCAAGTATTGAAATTTACTTATCTCTGGAGGTATTTGACCGGTCAACGAGTTGTTCGATAAATCAAGAGACACCAAGCTCGAATTTTGAGTCATGCCCAGAAGAGGGATCGTGCCCGTGAAGTTGTTGCTTGAAAGGTTGAGATCAGTTAATTTACCCGATGTAAAAAGGCTCGGGAGGATGTTACCATCGAGTTTGTTAAGGCTAAGATCAATGGCTTTAAGTTCTGGGTATGTACTTAGGACAGGCGGGAGATGTCCCTCTAACAAGTTGCTTGATACCTTTAATGAAGATAACCTCAAGAACTCAGAAGTTTGATCCGGTAATGTTCCTGTCAACGAGTTTGAGCTCAACTGAATAGCTTCGATATAATTTCCCCAAGTGTGTAGCCTGGAGATGTTACCGGAGAGCATGTTGTTGCTCAAATCGATGATTGCACAATGCCCTACCTTGATGGGCAAGGAACCGGTTAGTTTGTTTGAAGATAGGTTCAGCTTCTTTAATGTTGTTGAGGTTATGCCTCCAACTGGACCTGCCATGAACACGAGTTTAACATAAATAATCATGAATAAAACATCATCAAATGAAATATATATATATATATACAACTTTTTGATGGTTTTGACAATGCCAATCCTGAACTCGCTAGTGTTCTTAGATAGATACGAGCACTAAACTAGTAAACTGATATGAACGCGATCTAACATAGATAACAAAGTGCAGAACATCATCAAATGAAAAAAAAAAACATAATTTTTTTGATGGTTTTGACAATGTCAATTCTGAACTCGTTAGTGTTCTTAGCATAAGTACTCATTACTATCACATGAAACGTGCCCTTAACTGCTATGAACATGGTTTTAACATACATAACCATGAATAAAAAACATCATTAAAAGAAACAGAAAACATAATTTTTTGATGGTTTTGACAATGCCAATCCTGATCTCGTTACTGTTCTTAACACAAGTACTCATTACTATCACCCGATATGTGCACTAAACTGCTACGAACACGATTTATCGTAGAAGTTTTGATGGTTTTGACAATGTTCTCAGCATAAGTATTTTGTAAACTGCTAAATTAAGTGTACCTTCGAGCTGATTATTGCTGAGGTCGAGTTCAGATAACACCATTGAGCTTTCCTGAAGAAGAGCTTCAGGTAAAGACCCGGAAAGCTTGTTGCTTCCAAGCCTAAGAATCTTCAGTGAAACTACAAAATTGAAGGAAGGTATAGTTTCTTCTAACAAATTGTTACTTGCATCAAGCACTTCTAAACTGTCAAAAAATGGCATGCCATCATGAGCAAAGAGCCGCCCAACAACCGAATTGTGACTGATATTCAAGTACTGAATCGAAGAAACAAAATTGCTGTTTCCAAGCCCCAAATCCAATGAACCAGAGAGCTCATTGCTGCTTAAGTCGACCCGTTCCACACTACCCAGTTGAGACAAAATGCCCATTATGTCCCCGGAAAAGCCATTACCCTGCAAATCCAAGTGCTTAAGCTCCTCGAGCTTTCCAAAACCAGTAGGAACCACACCTTCGAAGTTGTTCATGGAAAGATTCAAAACCACTAGCTTCTTCAAGTTGGTGATCGAAGAGGGTATTGACCCGTGAAACAGGTTGTTCGAGAGATCAAGATGCTTCAATAGGATCATTGAACCAATCTCTGAGATAGTCCCGGCTAATTGGTTGTTTGAAACAGATAGGTTTCGAAGCATTGTGAGCTCAACAATGGTGGAGAAACTGAAGTCACCAGCGAGACCGGCATTGTCTAGAGTAATGGAGGTCACTCTACCATCGATGCATACAACACCGTACCAGTTTTTGGGGCACCCATCGGATGCCAAGATCTTCGAGTCCCATGATACAAGAACTTGGTCAGATGGGTCTTTCTGAAAGCCTTTTTTGAGCTCCAAAAGTGCCTCAAAGTCTGATTCTCCTAATGCACTCACTACTAATAACAATAATATCAAACTAATTATCCTCATTCCTCTAATTGAAGTCCCAAATTCCAACCCCAACCCCAGATAATTGGGGATTTATTAAGGTTTCCAGCAAAAAAAGATATGAACTTTTCAGTATTAAAGAGACTAAAAAGCTGAACTCAATAGAATCAGAGGAAACTAAAAAGTTGGGTCAATGTGGAAAGGCAAAATTAACCCCAAATAGCAATCCCAATTAACACAAACCAAAAGTAAGCAGCTAAATCAGTAAAGCACTAAACAATTGATTAAGAACAAATCTAGTGCCTTATCCAGCTCAAGAGCTAACAAAACCAAAAACCCCATTCCATGAATCCAAGAAATAAGAGGAACCCACAAGACCCATCATCACAAAATGGAAGAAAAATCAAACAACAACAACAGAAAAGTGAGCAAAACCCTACATTTCAACAATGGGAAGCTCAATGAACCAGCAGCAACCAAACCAAGCAACATAAACACCTATCAAACAAAACCCAGAAAGAAAATCTGAAACCTTTTTGAAGCCCAGGGAATGAGACAGAGAGAGGAGGTGGAGAATGGGTTGGGCAGGTGAGAGTGAGAAAAGTAGTGGGAGTGTGAGTGTGTGTGTGTGTGTGGGGTTTGGGGGCAATAAATTAAAAGCAAACCAATATTCAAAGGAAGCAAGAAGAGACCAAGAAAATGCAACCAATTAAAGGTAGAGAAGCAAATTACAGAGAGAGACTCTGAGTGGTAGGTGAGATTGAAGCTAAGCTTTGTGGGTGAAAGGTAATGGAGATGGTGGTGGTGGTATTGGGATGGGCTTTGATTTTGGGGAAATGTAACAATGGTGAGCTGGTGTTTTGACTTGTATGTGTTTTTCTAGCACTCTCTGAAAACAATATTCCAATCCCAATGCACAAATAGGGTTACAGGTTACTATAGTACTTGATTCTCTCCCCCAATGTTACTCTAACTAGCACAAAAATATGTATACATAATATCAAAATAACTATTCTTTAACTCTAGCGTTTTTTTGGGTAGTAAATTATGGTCTTTACAATAATAGTTAAGAAGAGGTAAAATTAGTGTTTGATTTTGACCTGAAAATATCATACGATAAATAAGATCATGACTGACTTATAAAATCAAAGATATTTTTTTCATTATTAATTTTGAACTCTAGCTTCTGTATCCAAACATAAAATTCTCTAAAATTCAAATATTCGGCTGCTTATTAAGTAACAGGGAAAAAAGTATATAATTATTAGTAATTAATTCAAATTTCAATTAGGGCAAGGTCATCGCAACATCAGTATCAATATTATCACGTCAGCTTAAGTGAGACCAAGAGGGGAGAGGGCATCAATACCAATCTTTGGGGGAGTCCACCAGGATTGTTGTTGGCACCAGTACTACGCGTTGTTAAGGGCGACAAGATAGAGGGAGGGAGGGGGCCATGGCTCGTCAATCTGACTGGCATGGATTAGTCCCTCATCTATGAAATCCGGAACTGGCATCGGTTCTTACTAGAGTGTATGGTACTGAATAAGTACCGATACCGATGAGTGCTATCAAGTCAGCACTAATAGCGAACGAGCTCACGTGGCCTTGCCCTTACAAGCCCGCTGTTTCGTAGAGTCATGGCCTTCTGTAACCAAGGCAACAAAAAGGGTTGTTGGGCCAAAATGAAGAGGAGGCTATAGGGCTCTTAATGCATTTGGAGGAAAAGTCAAAGGACAAACCTAGGATGCTTCATAGAATGATCCTTACACAAAAAGATAGGATTGACATTTGGGATCCTGTGCATGCCACCCTACAATAGCCATAGCCTGCAGCAGCTAAGGTTAGGTCAGTGGGGACCACATATACAAACTAAAGTACTGAACCATGGTTCTACCTTCCAAGTGTAATCTAAGGCAAAGCTAACCAGACAAGTTCCAATATTGTTAGAACATCCTCAATGATAATAGTTAATGATATGTTTATAAGAGAAAGAAAGTGTAAAAGGTAGATTAACATTGATAATAGGCTAGAGTGGGTGAATAGGGGTCTTTCAATATCGGGGACACATGGCAGCATGTCATTAGTCGTTCCAACCGATTGTTGGAACTGCGTGCCTTCCAGCTTGAACGAATATCGAGATTGGATTCGTCTACGAAATCGCCCACGTCCCGTTTTTCCCAGACAAAACATGTGAGGTGAACGATTCGCTCAACATGATTCATCTTCGTTAAATGTGATCTTATAAACGGGTAACAACTTGAAAATGGTAAATTAATATTAAATTTTAGTAGGCCATATTTTCTTAAATATATTTTTTCTTCATTTACATAATTAAATGCTCTTATGAAAATAAAAATATACACTTAATAAGAAACTGTGAGTCAAAATGCAATTTCCTATGATGAATTGAAATTGAAGTGGGCCCAAAACATTAAATTGAAATGGAGCCATAAATGGGCCTCTCATCTTCTCATCATTTGCTGACGATGATCAGTTACGCGGCCCAATACAACTGAAATTGCAGGCCTTATTACCATTTTATATATTTATTTATTTAATTACATGTCCTTTTTTCTTGTGAAAAGTATATTATTTTAAGTCAAAAGTGTTCTCTTCAGTTTGTAGTAGTAGGTAATTGGACACATGTGTTGGGAAAGTGACACTATATTTAATTATTTATCACCAAGATCCAATACTATATGTCTTCAGTTATTTTATTATATTATGTTTTTTTATTTCTCATTTTAATATTCTAGATTCTTAGTTAAATTCAGTGAACTTAACTGTATACAAAAACTGTAGTGTGTGTTGGATGTGTTCATTTGTTTGTGCTTTGTCCCCCATTTTTTCAACAACCCATCAGTGTTAGAATCGTTCTCTAATCGTTTGTTTTACTCGATCTTATATATTTATATATATAGTAAAAATTTACTTTTACGGTGAGAATATATAATTAATTTGGACGGTTAAATCATTATAATTTAAAAACTTTAAATATATTTCTACATGTAAATTAGTTTTTTGTTTTTGAAAAGATTGTCGCATATATTATATATACCAGGAAGAGATATACATGATTACTTTTGAAACAACCAAGACAATAACCCTCACAAATATAGACGTGGTGGGAACAAAATTCCTGCAGCCCGCTGCTTTAAATCAGACTAGACCTAACAACGAGGATCTAATAAGGCGTAATAGATGCGCATCTAATCCAGTCGAAGCTGGCACCTAAATCCAGACAAAGCTGACATCAAAAACTAGACGAAGTTGACACGTTATTAACTAAAAACAAAATGATAACATAAAAACATCAAAATAGGCACTGTTCCACCAACACGATTCAAACAATCCTCAGGGAGCGGGAAACACGATGTCCGAACTGCTCAATCCGATGGTCCGAATCTAGATGACATCGACCAGAGCTTAAGGGCGGACGAAAGTAGGGGAAGCCAGATTGACCGCGACAAGGTTGACAGATCTGGCACAAGAGAGGGCGACGGGAAAGAGCTGGAGAGGCGACTGGTTAATCGGTGGTTACACGACATCTGTTGCAGGAGAAAAGGGAAGAGAGGAGGATGGGAGGGGGAGAGAGCATGACGACTCATCTCCCCTACCTGTACAATAGTGGTTGATGATTCTAGAGTTGAGAGAGCTCTAGAATTTTGAAAGAGCTCTAAAACTTTATTACATGTAAATTAGTTGAAACTATAGACTATTTATATCAGATATTCTTTAATTAACAGATAATAACTTTAATTAACTACCTTATAAATAACTCTGACTTTCTAGTAGTTCATCATTATTATACTTTGTTGTTGAGAGAATAGACTCGAATATCAAATATTTTTTGAATAAATTTTGGTATTTGATTTACATGGTCAAATAAAATAAAATAGTTGTTTGCATTGCACGAAAAAGAATAAACTAAAAATATATAACCGTTGGCATAGAGAGTCAACAGAAAGCTGGTTACATTTCTTTGGAGCCAAATAACATGCGTTGACAATTTATTATATTTATTTTGTGCTGGTGTAAATAAATAGAAAATGATATAATTAAAACTGTATATACATACGTTTTAGTCAATAATAATTCAATACGTGATCTGTGAGTTGTCAACAATCATGATACATTGATATTTGGATGTACGGCTTGGTGATACTTTTACAAATATTTTGTGTAAAGAAAAATAAAATATAACTATAAACAACCCACGACACATAATTTCGTAATAAAATTTTATGTATAATTTTTTCATGCAAAATAAACGGAAAACATCATTTTTGTCTAATACTTTGCTTGTCATCTGATTTTAAGAATTTATAGTATCACGTAACTACTGATTCTCATTTTATGATCTTTCGATTTCAATATAGTTAAGGAAGACTTTGGGAACGAAATTAGTTGAAAATTTGAAAGGTGTTAATAAGTAGTTTTATGATATTATAAAATTTTAAATTTGCCTGTAAGTCAAATAAAGAAAAAATCTGGTAGTTTCATATTATAATGACACGTAAAAATTTATAAAAATAAACATCTATCTGTGAAATTTTTATTAAAACATGTTGGGTTCGTCAAAATATACTATAGCAGTGGACAATTATATGTATTTTATTCTAAAATATACTCATTTTGAAAGAAAAATATATTTTTTAAAATAGGGTTTGGGGTTGGATTGTCTTGAACCCACAAAACAAAAACAAAAAGTGGATGTAGAATAATAATGGCCAAGTTCATGAACTAAAATGTAGAGTGACCCAAAGAAGAAGAAGAAGCCATTAAAGTATGAGCATACCATGTTCTTCCTTTTATTATGCCATTAAGTTGGACCAATTATTCAACTTTTAAAATATTGTTTTTACCACAATTAATCTCTTATCCTTACATAAACTGCTTATTGTTTAAAAAAAAAGTACCTCCTTGCCTCACCCAAAAGCACTTTGGTTTCTTCATTAAATAATCAATTATTAATTGATGCTTCATTTATTTAAACCAATTATTAATTGATTACTTGGGGTTGCAGATGTGACCAGAGAATATGAATCATAGACTAATTTAAGGAACAAGACAATAAGCACATGGCTCTTTGACTGCTGTACCTTTTCGTTCTAATTACCAAAATGCCATTATTTGATTTTAACACCCTTTTTTAATTCTTAAATCATGATTATTGGAAGTTCTCTTAATTTCACTCCCGAGAACAAAAGATCCCCATGTGGGATCAATCATGAATCCAACATCTTTTTAGAATAATAAAATATCTCCGAGTTCAAGTCTTCGATCAGATAAATATAAACACGAATAAATTTTACATAAATACTTACAAGATTGATCTATTGAGTGAGAATGATATCTATCAGACTATCACTCACATTACAAGTTTTTTACATTTGTTGTTTGTAACAAACTCGATTTGTGTTCGGGTAATTACAAATTCATACAAATTTCAAATAAAATAAAACCCATAAAAACAGTCTTCTGGATCATAACGATGACGATCACACGTACATTAATGTTTTTTAACGTGTCTTCTAAAGTAGACTCGTTTTTTCTCAACAAGTGATACCCTTTGGTTGGTTCTCCAACATTGTCCCTTTCAAGTTCAATTTGCCTAACAAGAAAAAATCAACACCAAACCCAATTTTAAAGAGCTTGACATATACCAAAGTGTTGTGGCAAAACAAACAAAAACATCATTATGAGACAAGACAGTTTATTCAACAGTTGTTGTCCGAACATGAAACCATAACTGGACAAAAACCATTCAGACACTCCAAAACACACACATGATCTTGCAAGAAAAACAAAACTGAAGCAGAGGGCTTATTTATGCAACAGTGATGATTGATCATACATATTAGATGATCTACAACAAAGGGTGTATATAAAGTTTATTCTGAAACAAAAAAAAAAAAAAGACAGGACTAAGAAGCATCATAACTGGGTTTTAATTTTTAAGGGAAGTTTTCACCTGATCTAGTAACCAGACCTCGGAGATCAAACTTTCCCGGATAATCTTATTTTCACGGGAACCAAACAGGGACGTCCTGCTTTGGGAGGCTGTCCATAGCCGCTCTTGCAAGATCTTCTTTGTAGTCAAATGATGAGAGATCGAATGGAGACCCGAACATCATGTTGAAATTGCTGTTGTTGTTGTCGTCGTTGGGATTTGTGGGCTTGAAGCGATCGAATTGGTGTTCCAAGGTACGATGATTGTTGATCATGTTTGGTTCTTGGAAGAAATTCGCCTGCATACCCATGACGGGTGCTTGGAAGAACTTGTTCTGCTGATGAGCTTTACGGGTTTGATCTTCGGTGACAGGGTTGTTGATGGAGTTCATGTTCTTGTTGCTGCCTTGGATTGTGGTGTCGTACATTGACATGAGCTCGGTGATCATTCTCTGCTCATCTTCGTGAACTCCACAGAGGCCAGATAGATCAAAGGCGGGTGGAGGAGCGGGCTTGGGCTGCACAAACGATTGAGGGAAGATCACGGGTTTGACTTCATGGACATGAAAGTTCGATCCACCAAACTCGGAGGAATTGCTTCTGTAAGGGCAGTTCAGCTGATGATTGTCCCTAGCAACCCGGTCTTGGAATCCATGGCAGGCTTCACTGTAAGGACAGTTGATGAACTCGCAAGTATAGATTTGTTGATCCATGATCACGTTAAGATCAGAGGAAGGCTTCCTCTTGCGCATGAACTCGAGATTGGGCATGACCTGGCCCTTCATCGGGTACTGCATATTGGAAGACCCGAAACTCTCATGGACATTGAAGTTAGACTCATCTTCAACACCTTCCACATTGTATTCACTACAATCGTTGATCACCAAAGACCCGCTTCCTCCAGACGAGGACAAGGGTATGCAGGCCTCGGGGTAGAGCTCCCGTGCCAGGACTTCCTCCTGGTTGATGATGGCGAGCCAGGTAGCGCTCTCTTTAGCGGTCATCTTGTCCTGAAGGCATTTAGATTGCCTGACGAGCTTCCTGATCTTGGGGATGTCGGGTGAGATATGCTTGATGACTGCAGTGAGAACCCCGACCTTCCACGCTTTCTTCAAGTCGTGAGGCTTCTTGTAAGGCGGGGCGCCCTGGTCCCTTGGGAGGCCCAGCGGAGGAAACCAACACTCACCCGCCGCA
>JAYMSW010002842.1:0-13115 GCA_036897725.1 Erodium texanum | reverse complement strand
CTCCGAGGCGCCCCCCCGCCCTGCGCGGCCGCTCTGGCGCCCGCCATAACCTCCATCATCGGCACCACCAGCAACAACAATAATACCAACTTGACCTCCACCATCAAAATCAGCAATTCCTCTAGTTTTCAAGGGAATTAAATTTTACATTATTTATTTTTGGGTCGGAAGAAATCAATTTGTTTTGTATTGTGTACCGGGTAAGATGAAGCCAGACCCAGAAATTAAGTAATAAAACAAAAAGAAATGGACAAAGGAATGATGACCATCAGTGGACCGTTGAATTGAATAGAGGTTGGGCTCTTGGAGTTACGTGGGGCTTAAGGCAGCCGAGAAAGTTGTCCAAGTGGGTAAAGGTGATGGACTCCATTGATGATATCGACCTTCAAGTTAATGTCTTTTTCCATCGTTGACAACTTGCTATGTTACGTCAATGATCAAATGGGATGCTCAATAAATTCGTGTTTATGCTAATAAGTTCAAACTTGGTATCTTTAAGGCTTCAGTAATTAAGGCTGCTTAATTATTTTCCTTGGAATGAGATATCATAGATCTTGGTGGGTGTATTTCTGTTTGGTTGCGGAGATGTAAAATCAAATAAAAGGATTCTACAACTCAAGAATTCAATCTACAAACACATAACTTCTGCAGTTCTCCGTGTGCATATTGGGTACAAAATGGGTGTAGATTTAGTTTCAATCTTAAAATATAAGAATGTCAAAATGCTGGAATTTGATTGGGATTGATGTACAATTGAATAACTTTTTTTTTTGAACTAGTTGGGGTCACCATTATCTTAGGAATCAATACAAATCTGTATATGACTGAAAGGAAAATGTGGTCTTGCCACATGAACACCTCCTATGTCGAATTTTTTTTGAATAATGCACTGAGGATGAACGCTCCTTTTGCTTGAGATTTCGAGTTTGTTTTCCTTTTAGGGTTTGCTCTGAAAGCTCAAACGTTCTGCCTTCCTCTACCACTACAATCATCGGATAGATGAATCTCAACTGCCACATCAATTACTTTGTCCTTGAATGCGTAACGCTCGGGTAGAGAAGAACTTGGTGGTCGCGAAAACGCAGCGAAACAGTCTGGTAGTGGAACCGATGCGTACACCTGGAGCTTGGTATAAAGTTCAGGGGATGTGCTTGTATATTTCATCTCGCTTTCGTTGATAGAATCTGGGTATTCACGGTTGTGTTTGATGTTACTTACATCCTCCGGTAAGTCTCGTGATTCCTTTAATTTAGTGTTGTTGCTCTGCGAAATTGTTGTGGGGTTCTGTTGTCGTGTTTCATTACTTTCGATTCAGTCAATTAGCTTTGGCTACATTCTGATTCTTGGTCTTGTATGGTCATTGTTATTTCCTAATCTGATTTGTTTTTTGTTTTTTCGCTTTCTTCCATGGTGTGTAGCGACTTTGCTCGACAGGGTTCTTATCCCATCTATAGAAATTGTGAAGCTCAACCAACTGGATCCAAACAGTGGCGCCTGCACTGTGAGGGTGAGGCTCTGTCGCATGTGGGAATCAATCAACACCCGAAACAATGAATTGATCGGTCTTGAAATGATCATTATGGATGAAGAGGTTCGTGTCCTTTCTCCATTTCCCCGATCCCATCGCATTTCTCTGCCTATTTTGCTTATGTATCAGTTTTGTGAATTTAATCCCTTCTCCTTGTCCGACAGAAAACCCTTATGTGGGCACAAGTACGGTGCAACATGGTCCCTTAATTCAGGGGATCCCTTGCTGCTGGCGAGGTGTCACTATCAGGAATTTCAATATTATCCCTGTTACTGGTGATTATCGGCCTGTTAACACAAATGTGAAGTTGGATTTCACAATGCTAATGAATGTGAAGTGTGAGAGTCTTCCCCACTCTACTATACTCATCCATGAATTACAATTTGTCTCGGAATAAACAATCATGTGTTGTATCAATAACAACGTGGTACTCACAGGTATTCCACAACTGTCTCTAGCACTTTGTATCTTTTTTGGTCTGTTTCCTCCTTCTGATTCGTTCCTATTGTTCTCGTCCAGATTTGGTTAGTTGTTTGGCTGCTATTAGTGACCTCGAGACTGTATCGGGCAGTTTTAAGAAACACGATCTCGACTTCATGTCAGACTTGTGAGCACCCTCTCAATGTCGTCCCAGTTTTTTTGCACTTCTACCTTGCTTTTTTATCTTCTTCTTTTTGTTTTGGTTCTTTAGTTTTGTGCATCCCAAACGTTTCTGCTCTATCACAATGAAGGTTACTTTGTGGGCTGAGATGGTTGAGACTTTTGTTTCAAAGTACGCATTAGACAATGTTGCATCGCCGCCTATATTAGTCTTCTCCTCTATGTGTGTGAAGCGTTATCTAGGTTCACTCCCCCCCCCCCTATGTCCTGATTGTTTTAGGTTGTTTTGACTTTGATGTTTATATTTTAGGTGTGCTTAACTTCTCTTCCACTAGCGCAAACCATGTCTTTGTAAACCCACCGCACGACTATGTTTATTCTTTGGCTGATACCTTTGCCGAAACCTACCCTACCCTCAAACTTGTCAAGCATTCATCTTGTAAGTCCAAGATGATTGGAGATAAGATGTTTGAGAATCGGACCAGTGTTGAGAGCCTGCTCCGAGGTGATTGCTCCACGCAACAAAGGGTATTCCTCTATGTTTATCTGTCCGGCTTTCATACTATTTATGTTACGCTTCCTTATGCCCCTCCTGTTTCTTATTTTTTCTTTTCACATGGTTAGAAGATGACGCTGCTAGGTGTGGTTGATGAGCTTGATACCCAAGTTGGGTGGTTCTTCTTTGCCTGCAAGTCCTGCTTGCGCAAGGTGACGCCTGAAAATGGGCCCTATACGTGTGGATCATGTTGATTGAGTCTTTTGATCCCCTTATCCTGTATTTATGCATTTCCAATGTGCTTGAGGTGTGTGTATTGTTACTACGTACTAATCGACTCTATCTCCTGTCATAGGTTGAAAGTGCACCTGGTTGTCCGTGATGATACGGGCACTATAGTTTGTGTGATCCTATATCGCTTGGCTGAGCATGTTATAGATTCCGCCGCCATGAGGCTGATTAACAGGGCTGTTCCTACACCTCCAACATTTCCACCTGAGATTCTTGGTCTTCGGGGGAAATAGTTTACGTTCAAACTTTGTTTGACGTCATTTCCCCTCCAAAAGGGCAGTGACATTTTACCGTTTGTGACCTCTACGAACCTGTTGATGGTCTTGAGACAAGGTTCTTGGCCTCCAACAGTCCCAAGATATTCCCAGCCCTCACTTGCATATGCTTATTGGAATACGAAAAGAGTTATGTTTATGTGCCATCGAGTATGAGGTAACTGTCTTTCTTTTTTGTCGTGTTTGTCTTCAAACCACAGGTGGTAGCATCCAGCAGCAAGCCTGCTCGCACGTGGAAGCTTTCCCTCAAATGTAAGGTTGTTGTTGGTGATTTTGGAACGGTCTGTGCCCCTAAGGTTGATGGTGCCCCGAGTCTTGACAATGATGGCGACGGTGAGATCTTTGTATCAAATTATGTGGTTCCGAGGAAAAGGAAGTTGGTTTTGAGCGATGATGAAGCTTGTGATGACCCCGTTGGTTCCCAGTAGCCCTTGTCTCTCTTGTAGTTCCCTATATGTGTCATAATAATGTTTAGTGTGCCCAATGTTCTCGGTTTATGTAAGTGGTCAATCCATGTGTAGGGTGTGTCTGTTTAGGCTGTCTTTAGTTTGTCTAGTGTGTTTTCCTATTTGTAGTTGATGCTATTTTGCACGTTGTTGAATAAATTTGGGCTTGTTGAGTTGTTTGTCTGATGCTTTTATTCCCTCGTTCACCTTAGACCATCCTGTACTATGTATGTTGTCATATGCCATTATCTGGAACTGAACAACTGGATTATTGTTCCCTGTCAGAAGGAACCTTTAAAATATGTTCTTGCTTGTCATTTGATTAGTATTCTTTTTCTTTACGCATCTAGGGAGTAAGATGGTTATGTTTGTTAGGATTTTATGTTCAAGGGTCGAGTGGGAGCGAATAACATAGCCTTTAGCTGATGAAGGGAGGTGTGCTTGCAATTCTCGTGGCAACTGTCATGCAAAGACGCAATGGTTTCAAAACATTCCAAGAAAGCTTCAAGTACCAATTACATCATTTGTTGGTTATAAAATTTTATTCATTTTTTTTACACTCTGTTTTGTCCTACGCTACCATAAGTTTAAGGCAATAATACTACAGAAGGAAAAAAAAAACTACATAACAAAACCTTTCAATTTCTAGACATGCAAGGATTGGCTTGCATTACTTTTCACTTAACAAGTCATGGTGTTATGTTTTTTTCACCTAATGATTGAAGTTAGGTAGCTATTATGGTATAATTTATGTATCCAAGTTATCCTTGCACATCATTTGTTCGTAGAGGTTGGGTGGTTCGTCAACGTATCAGGTTGGTTGTACTTACTGGACTAATGAGATTCATAGTAGAAAAAGTAAGTTTTGATGTGTTATGCTTATTCTTACGTTTGTTTGTTCTGAAATATTGGGTTAACATATGTTGACATGTTTTAGTTGATATTATTTTGCAGTACATCAGTCCAATTGTTAGGAATTCACTGCACCCTCTGAAAGGAAACCAGTTGTGTGCCATAGAGAGGATCTTCAAGCTGTTTGTGCTAAATATTTATCTGTGGCTTTGCATGTTCTATTGCTTCTTTCATATGTGGTGCGTATTCACTTCTAGAACTTATCGAGTCCATGGACGATGATCTGGTGCCCTTTGCTGAGTGGCACCATACATTCTGGATGATGCTGAAGACTGAGCAGCACCTCTAGCTTGGTTGCACTAACATATGTAGGTTACAAGGGCCAGGCCACTGGAATCTTAAAGTTGTCGATATGCTTGACGACTCACCCGATCATGGCGTCTTCTGTATTTTCTGTCTCATTGATGTTGAGACATTCATGCTCGCCATGATATACATTGATCAATTGTTTTTGGTTCACCTTCTTTAGGCTCATGATTTTACTTTGTTTGCCCACGACCCTCCTTTTAGTTTCTCTGTCTTTGCATGTCCGGTTTGAGAAGGCCGTTTATGGCTCCTCTATTCAATAAACTTAGTCGTTTGTGTTCCCATTTTGACCATTGCGTGTCCTTAAATGTACTGCTTCCAGATGCTTGTATTAGTACTTGGTTTGTGAATGAAAATGTTGTAGATCAATGCTTGATGTATGTATATGCACTTCGGATTTGGAGTGACATTGATTTAGATGTGATGGGTCACAATTGTTATTTTGCATTTCCGATGTTCTTAGTTTATGAGAGCAACAACGGCAGCACATCTCTTAGTAGTGACGAGAAAACAGAGTACTCCCTCCTTTGCGTTTCTTGAGTCCTACTGTTTTACTTCTCTTGTGTTAATGCTGGGTGTAGTTATTTATTTATTTTTGTTCATTCTAACATTTATTTCCTGTTTTTCGAATTTAGTGCATATATAAGAGATGATCTTGTACGATTCATTTCTTCTTGGTTGTCACTAAAATTCACATCAGCCATAGTAAAAGGATCAGTAGTTTCTTTTGCTCATGATGATATGATTTTCTGTCTTTGTTTGTTATGAGGATCCAGTAAATATTGTAGATTTCTTGAAGTACAGCATCATCGATCTTTTAAGTGTGACTATGTTCTGTTTCGTTTATCTTGAAGTATAGTATCATAACTAGAAAAAAAAATGATAAAAGGTTGAACTTTGTGAATTTCCTACCAGTAACATTTCATTTTGTAGATTGATTCCTCCTAAAGAATGTAGAAGGTTCAACTAATAAATGGGATGAAATTGGCTCCTCTTTAGAGTGTGCATAGATGATTGAGGTTGGTAGCTAAATTGAACACCAAAATGAGTTTGGAAATTTGGACCATGAAGTTTTTTAGCTTTTGAACAAGCTATCAACATGAAGAGTAAACATTTTTGTTCATAAAAACATGAATAGTAAATATTGATAGGTTTTCTTTTCCACTCTCACTTGCCTTTCCATACGTCTAGTTGTTGGTCTTGTGAACCTTGTGTTACATTTTCATTTGTTATGATGAGTAGAAACTAAATATAGTGTTCATTCACTAATACAAATAATTAAATCATAATAATTAATTCTGATTGGATTAGGCTATACAAGAAGGATTATAGACCAAGAATCCAACTCAAACCATGTAGGGGAGCCGTAGTATCCAAATCTAACACAACCATACTATAACAAAAAAAACGAAACGATTCACATGATAACCAATATACATAAACTCCATCAAGTAATTAAGAACTTAGCGTTATCGTTGAATTTCTCATTGCTACAACTAAATTCTGTCTAAGAGTTCGATTTGCTCAGCTAGCTTCAGTTGCCAGATGACTAAACATCGACACCTTACAAAAATTGACATATCCTTTAACTGATACTTTATTTTTTAACATACTTGACAATGAAATCTCTCAAGAGCAAAGGAAATACACATATGCATAATAAGTGTTCATTGGTCTGTTAATGATCTACTAAGCACATGTGTTATCAACCATTTGATTTGTCGCTTAAATGGAAAGATCTCACCTGGTTCTCAGGCCACACTATGCATGGTTATGGTTCTGATGGTGCCTAGATCATTGTGCCAGCAAAGAACTTCTGAGAGCACTTCTCAAAGATTAAGTTTGTTTACTAAGTTATTCCATGAAAGCCGATTGATATTTTAAAATTTGGCATGCCAAACTAAATTTAATGAAGAGGGAGCCCAGATCACTGTGTCAGGATTGTTCCTTTCAAAAAGAGCTTGTGTTATCATAAGATGCGTTGGTGGGCTTGAGATCCCTGAAAGATGACAAGCTTAGTAAAACATCAAATGTTTCAAGCGTAAGCATCATTGGACCGGATCACAATAACACCATTGGCTGCGATGCAAACATGAGCTCAAGGTACCACTGTTTTATAGTCGTGATATCGTGTAGATTACCATGTACCCTTTGCAGAAATTAGGCCCACGATGTTGGCGGGCTAGGGTTCATTCGGACAACTTGGGATCGAATAGGTTTAGGGGTGTCAACTGCATGTGTTGTGAATTGTGTTGTGGACGCCAGTCGCGATCTCTGCGAGTTAGGCACGCCGCTTGCAGGGAGCTATTGGTTTTCGTGCTCAGGAGATAAGGTTGGCTAACAAATTGACGAAGCCCATTTGTTGGTGGTGGGAGCCCCTGCCACTGCCAGTCCGTGAGTAATCATTGTGGTTCGTCGTTTCCACCGCCCAAATCAGATGCATAGTTTTGGGTTTTCCAAAGTCCCTCACATTCCAAGTTCCTTCAGGCGGGACGTGCATGTACCATTGCAGCTGTATTATGATTTTTGCTATGTTTATCGGCTTCCAGTTAGAAGGTCTGGGTCCATATTGTGGCTTTATAATTCATTAACTGCTGGAACTGTCATGCAAGCTTGCTAGGTGGGATCACGCTACCGAGGAACGAGCGTGAGCTCGCTCTGTACCTACGCGCATGGAACGGCCGAATAGAATGTATATATTATGTTATCCACGTCGGGTTGGTCGATCACTTGGTGCTGCTGTTCCACCTGCTTGTGATGCCACGCGTAGCTTCGGGTGCAAGTACAGGCATTTGATATGGAAATTTGCTTTACTAGAGAACGCGTACAAGCAATCACCGCAAGTATATGCTCAGGCGAAAGATTCGCGTTGTGTGCTGGTTTGCAGACGCCACAGCTCATCGTTGGTGTGTTTGAGGTACACATATATTTTTGTATAATGTATATTACTACAAGATTGTTGTCAATGTCTGTTTGCACTGCTCCTGACTTAGTCTGGTATTTTATGCTTGTGCTGTCTTCTGATTCTGCATATTGAATTATACTACTAGAAGATAGCCCATATGATTGCACTATATCTAATCTTGGTATTGATATTGAAATTGTTTCTTCCAATTTCTGATTCCAAAGGTCACGGTTTGGGTGGTTTTTCACTCAATGATGACACCCATATGATTGCAAGTAATTTAAATTCTATACCACTTCGGGTGATTATTGATATTGAAATTGTATCCTCAATCAAATTACGGTAGCTGTCGAAAGGCCAACTAAAGGATTAATAGGCCCTATTATATCATTGTTCTACATTAACCTACATAGTTATGCAATCAAGGGTCATATATCAGGAAATAAATATAAATATAAATAATACCACAACAATACAATCTAAACAGTGAAACAATACATACATGTTTCAGTAATGAGTGGAGATGGAGTCATCAGGTTCACAAATTGCAAGTAAGTTATGTTCCCAATTCATAGATATAAAGTTCTGGATCCATAAATATAAGTTTCGGATAGGTTCTAATTAGGTGGCCCCCCTAATAGGAAAAAAAATAACATAGTTTCTTTTTCACATCAATTCTTTTCCAACCTTTTTTCGTGGATTTGATAACTATGACCATAACACTTGTAGGCCTTGCGAGAGTTCACATTTTATAGTATATGGATTAGTGATTCTGGTGATGTTAGTTGTCAGGGTTGAGGAGTTTTTTTTTTTTTTTTTGTAGTTTTGGTTGTGTTGAATTGTACCTTCCCACCTATCAAAACATTAACGTTGATTTAAAGATATAATTATATATTCTTTCTTAATGTGGCCACGGGAATATGGTTTTCCATAATAGGAAAGGTAGAATGTGCTTGCCTCTAAATTCCACCCTCTATAATTAGTAGATGGCCTTGTTTTTTATGCACGGGGAAAATATATGTATTGTTAGGCCTTTTAAAATTCGCTAGAGGGCAGTGGTGAAATAGTTACTTTAGTTTACATGTCTCCTTGAAACATGAACATCTACGCTTCACTGTACACATGTCCATTACAGACATGCCCGTACATGCTTACACAGTTTTCATATTGCTCATCAATGCAAGACATGCCACACCTTCACCATAATAGATTCTTCAACCTTTTTTATTGTGCCAAAATGTGGATGCCCCGTTATTTACTTAACCCCACTGAAATTGACCCCCTATTCCCTTTACTCACCACAAGTGCTTTTGTTAAGTAAGAGTTTAATTATTTATACCTTGCACATGGACCGTTATTTGTCAAGTACCATAGAGTATGGGAGCTATATCTTTGGGAGGTCTGTCTGTCCTTTAAAACCCCTAATATGTTTTTCTGCATCCTTCGTGTTTTTTGCAACACCTAGGCATATAGAACTACCTAATCATTTTTATTTGTTCGATTCCTCCATATGTATTGATGTCCCATGTTAACTTCTCATTTCTAATGTAGTTCCCCAATCTAGCCGGATTAATAGTTCTGAGGAGGGTGGTCTCACACCTACTGCGTCGCAAGCGGTGCCGTCAACCTCAAGAGGTATTGTCTACTTCCCTGTTATTTGTACGACGAACTAGTTTTAAAGTGTCCATCATATCTTGCACAACCTTTTCCCAGTTAAATGATTGTAGTTTATACGTAATGGTCATAAAAAAAATGAATGCAGTCAAAGGATTTGACAAATCATTTTATGTTTCCTACTCAGACCAGGCCCAAGGGCGGGCCATTTAAAATTCAGACACGAACCCATAGTCGTGGCACCTGTTAGGTTCTGTTGAACCATGAACTAATATATAATAATGGTGTTCGTTTTGCCCCTTTTATTTCTTGCAACGTATTCTTGCATTAATTGTGGTGCCATGTATAGTGACCTACACAGTGGTTTCCAATGGTTTCTCGATACGTACTAATTTCACATGTTACTCTCCCATGTCTACTATAGTTGTGCGATCTATCATGGGTATAGGTCCTACCGATGATGACCTCATGCCGGATATGTCATCTACGTCGGTGTTGTCACCGGGAGGTACTGTCTACTTCCTTATTAATTATACACGTCCAATCGGTTGGTTTCCGTGTTAATTATGCACGCCCACTGCCCTTCACACCGAATTTTCCCAACATTTATATTTTAACACTTATACACCCTAACTGACTGGGTTTCTAATCATTCGTAGTAACAACAACTTGGTCGAGCGGAGGGCCTATGTGCGAGTGTACATTTTACGACGCAATCATGTGGACTGATGAACAGGTTGCTAAATACCCAAAATCAACGCCTCCTAAATTCACGAGATCCGTGTCAACCTAACCTTAATCGCGCAACCTCCTCGGGTCTTGGAAGAGTTGCTTGAACAGCTATCAGAGTCAAGGGGGCACATTTCCACAACAAGATCCGTAAATACAATGCCATGTTCAGCTTTCACATCCATCGGAGAGCGTATCAACTCAACTATAAATCTTGGACGTGGACTATATGTCTTCCGAATAAGCGGCCAAAGTTATAATAGAATTGGATCGTTGTTATCTGGGATGGACGTGAACCACTCTTTGCACAAACTGTACATATATAACAGTCAAAATGAGTGTGCTAATAGGCTTGCTGCAATGCAACGATAAGGTGGTTCTAGTGGTCTTCATGTACAACTGGTTGTGCTTTTGGATGCCATATTGGACGAGAACAACATCTTGGTAAAGTCTTTTCGCATGACACGAGATATGTACCTTGCCAACCCTGGTAACGCATTCCAACTATGACTCAGCATCGATCTCCACCGGGATGGCCGACAATACAATGTACCAACCCACGATGAAGTAGCCGAGTTAATTGTTGGTGATATTGATGGTTGTTCCTTTGAGCATGATATAGTTGTCGAACACTACTCGACGGGCCTATAGAAAAAAATGTTATGCATCCGAAATTCATGGCCATGTCATACCCCTTGATACACTCATATATGGTGAAGATGGATTTCGACAAAGAATTGCTCTCCAGCGTGTTGATGCAATAGAGAGGAAGCGCTTGTATGTAACGACGCAGCAGTACTATTGCTTTCGCTTCCAACAACGTGCAAGCGAGGTCCACATTATTCTAAAAGCAGAACATCTATTGTAGTAGTATATGGTTGATGCATACATGGCGATTGAAGAGGGACGATTAAGGTATATCAAGAACAACCAGAAAGACTTGCGGGCAGAACTATTCTCCGGCTTAGTTGATGCCTTCTATTACGGCGATTCAAATGCTAGGCACGTTGGCAACTCCATAATACTACCGTCCTTTCATACAAGCGGTCCACAGTACAGGGTGTAGAATCACCAGGATGCAATGACAATATGCAAGTGGGCTGGGTACCTAGATATTTTCCTGACTTTCACATGTAACCCAAATTGGCCCAAGATCTATGTGATGCACGATTGCATAAGCAGGCGATCCACGGTATAGAATGGAAATATGCAAGTGGGCTGGGTACCCCATATATTTTCTTGACTTTCACATGTAACCCAAAGTGGCCCGAGATCGATATGATGCTCGAGTGCATAAGCAGTTAGGGGGATTCGAATAGGAATAATATATTCTCTCGCATCTTCGAAATAAAGTTGAAAGCATTAATACACGACTTGCGGACCTCTAAGCCTTTTTGGACATGTCATTGCTTGTAAGTCCATCATTACTTTGTTTTCCCTATGCACCCTTCATCCGTCTTATTCATTTTGTGTTGTTTCAGGTTTGTCACGATCGAGTTCCATAAATGGGGACTCCCACATGCGCACATTCTGTTCTTCCTAGATGAAAAGTATAAAAACCACTCGCTTGACTGGATTGACAAGCTTATAAATGCAGAGATCCCTAAGCCGTCAATAGATTTGGATGGCTTCAACTCAATTAATATATTTGTGATGCATGGCCCGTGTGGTAGCCAATACCCTTCTTCTCGAAAAAGTTCCCTAAACAATGGGTTTCATCGACTTCGATGAGTTCCCCATGTATAGATAGAGAAACACTAGGGTTCGTGTTACCTGTATATGTCGTTCCATACAACAAGTATCTATGTGTTAAATATGATGCCCACATAAACGTTGAACTTTGCAACCATTCTCGGGCAATAAAATACTTGTTCAAGTAGCTTCACAAAGGGGGCGATCAAGCATCCGCCACCATCAAGGTCGATAATGATTCTCGAGACCGCAATGAGATTTGCACATATTTGGATTGTCGATACATATCAGCTTCTGAAGCATGCTGACATATATATTTCAATTTGATATACATTACCATTTCCCACCGGTTGAACGCCTGTATTTCTATTTGGCTGGCCAGTAGAATGTTGTTTATGACCAAGACTCTACTATTGAGAATGTCGTGGAAGACGTGATATAGAGATAACAAAATTTACTAAGTGAATGGAAACAAACAGACTATACCCTGATGCGCGTCGGTTGACCTATCCGGCGTTTCCGTCCGAGTGGGTTTGGAATGTAAATGAGAAGGTTTGGACTCGGAGGAAAAAAAAGGGACTGTGATCGGGAGGATTTATTTTTCTCATCCAATAGCAGGGGAGAAGTTCTATATGAGAATGCTTCTAAATTTTGTGAAAGTTTGTATGACACTCGAAGAAATTCGAGCGGTAAATGCGATGACCTACTCATCTTACAATGACACATGTTACGCGCTTGGGTTGCTAGATGATGAGAAGGAGTGGTTGCAATGTTTGACTGAAACTGTTGGGCGTCGGGTCATGAACTTTGCCGATTGTTTGCCACGCTGCTTATTCATTGCCAGTTTGCTGACACGAGTAAATTGTGGAGGACACATAACGTAATATTATTTGAGGATATAACAGTCATGCAATGCCAGAAATCCAAGGCCAACAATCTACAGCTAACGGATGAACAGGTTGAGGTGTTCACCCTGGCCAAGATAGAGAAGTTAATGTTCAAGACGGGTAAGAGTTTAAGGGACACCAATGGCATGACATTGCCGCACCAGGCACTTCTTGACCAACTTCGAAATCGCATGTTAAATGAGGAGTGAAACTATTATCGGGCTGAACAAGCAAAGATCCATGATAACCTTTTTAGTTCATTGAACGAGTGCCCGTTGCAGGCTTACAACAAAATCCTAGCATTCATTCATAATGACGACGATCAGAGGGTAGGATTGTGTTACCAGTTGCATCATAAAGTCTCGCGGCCCAATTGCTACTGAACAGTACAACTGCGCACTCGAGGGTTTGTATTCCTCTTGATTTGACAAATG
>JAYMSW010002841.1:0-13116 GCA_036897725.1 Erodium texanum | reverse complement strand
TTACTTGAACGACCACGTGCACTTGCGTGTACGAATCCCCCCATCGGAATGGGATTCGTTCCGAGACATGAGTCGATAATTGTGACACTAACTTGGGTCTCTCCAAGTTTTTGGCGCCGTTGCCGGGGACCAATTTGGTAGCAACTTGGTTAGGCTTGGCTTTGATTCTTGTATATAGTTGTGTGGTGTTTACCTTTTGCCCTAGTGAATTATTAATTGTGTGCATGGTTTTATTTCAAGTACCGCCATGTCACAAAAGAAGATCAATCTCATCTCATAGACTCTCCAGTTCATATTAATGAGTCTCTTTAGGGAGAGATGCACTACTCATTCTAGTCCTATTGAAGCAGTGCATTTGGAGAATATACTTGACCTTTATACAATGGATTATCTATTGGTATTGAGATTGATTACATATTTAATGATGTTGAGCATCATATTATGTGTTGATCATTCACTTTTATTGATGTGGAGCATCTATGACCTATGTACTATGTTTAGAATGAGTAGGAATTTTGAGTTGTTGATTTGATTGTGATGATAGTCAAGGGCATTGAATTGATATAATGTGTCTAGTTTTGCATTGATCTTGTTAGCACTTTGAGAGTGGGAATTAGCCAAGTAACGTTATAAATTGAATTTGCACCTGTGGCACTAACATGTCATAGTTGAAGAATCCTTCAATTCCTATGCGGGGTAAATTGAGTGTAGAACTTACATGGAGATCCCCTCGAGACGAAATAGAATAAGAGACTTAATAATTGAAGAAATGAGAGGCGAACTTACATGAAGGTCTTGGGAGGCACAACCCAGATGAGCTGGTATCAAGTCTTAGGGTTCTATTATGTTGTCTTGATTTGAACTCTCAAACCTTTTCAAAGATCCAAACATTTGTCATGGAGTTTTTTTCAACCGGTCAAGAACTTGAACCTAAGTCCTTGAGATAAAGGTTCAATTTCAAGTAGCAACAATAACCATTCTTGTCTTTATCATCTATTTCTCCAGCTAGCTATTGTTCGGCCTCTCTTCACACTAACTCTTGTTAGACTTCTCTCTATTTCTCCTGTTTTTGTTAGGCCTCTTATTTAAGATGAGAGGTCTCGTGGTAATACAAGAATTTTTCTTCTAGTTTAAAAGATATCTTGAGTCCATTATACATAATATTAAAAGTCTAAAAGTAAAAAAAAATTGGTACTCCACATTTTTATATAAACAAATGAGCCTAACTCTTAATACGCATTGTTAATTGAAAAAATAATTGATGTTTCTCTTTTGGTAATGCATCAACAAATGTGGAGACCAAGGATTATAGGTGAAGTAGTAGAGATTTCATTAATAAGTATGAGATCACTGGTTCCAATCCCCATACTTGCGATATTACATTTCACTTCTTTCTGATAAAAGAAAAACAAATGTGGAGGACCTAAGTCATCCAATCTTCTACCGAAAAGTTTGGTGCTTCCAGTCACTAATCCCTAATTCAAATGGTTCACGACTTCTAGTCCTAGTCATCGAAGGATTATTGGCTGAGTTGGGCCGAATTGAACAGCTGAACATTTACAAACACATATATGAAATCATACATGATATTAAGTACACAAACTACATTTAATGATTACAACTTGTACTCTTTTAAGTATATAAAATGTACCCACATCGTATCCTATCGTATCGTACATGCCATCGTCCTATATAACAGTGATGGTGTGTTTCATCAAACGCATTGCACAAACAAACATCTAACCATGGATTTGGAGCAGTACCTCAGCATGAAAGGTGGTGATGCCGATGTGGAGACTAGCTATGCCAATCACTCATTGCTTCAGGTTAGACCATTTCCATCTTCTCTACTCATGTTACTGGTACTAAGTTCATGCTCTTTTGTTTTGTACTATGATTCAGAGGACAGTGTTATCTATGGTGAAGCCCATACTAGAAGAGTGTGTAGTGGAGACTTATTGCAGATTGTTTCCTGAGTGTTTGGTAGTTGCGGATTTGGGATGCTCAGCGGGGCCCAACAGTCTCCTCGTACTCTCCGAGATTGCTGACATCATAGCTGGCACGTGCCAAAAGATGAACCGCACACCTCCCTCTTTGCAGGCTTTTCTGAACGATCTTTATGGGAATGACTTCAACTCTGTGTTTAAGTCACTCCCGAGCTTCTATAAGAGGCTTGACGAGGAACTGGGGACATGTTTTGTCTCTGCCACGCCTGGCTCTTTCTACGGCAGGCTCTTCCCTACCAATTCTCTCCACTTCGTTCACTCTTCCTATGCTATCATGTGGCTCTCCAAGGTCTATCCTTGTTTACATATGTTCGATCATCATAACTTAAACACCATCTCTTAGAGTATAAAAATTATAGTTGGACCTTAATCTCATATTGGTCTTGGATGCTTGACTTACTAAATTAGTCTTGTGGTTATAATAGTGTAGAAAATGATCTTAAAACTTAAGGTAAATTACATCGTACTATACACATTGTAAGCTGTTTTCATACCCCATTTTGAATTTACCTTTTTGACTATTGTAACTTTCAACGTTACAATTTCTATTATAAAATCAGTTAATTTACTATTCATTTTTATGAAACGATAAAATTACATTCGACGAAATTTCTACTGTAAGATCAGTATAGTAGGAGGTAATTTACCTTAAAACTTACGGTGGATTGAACAAATGGGTAAGTGGGTGGGTCCTAGAGAATGTAAGCAAGTTTTGAATGATAGAGTTGGGTGAGTAGGACTTTAACCTGACATAAGTATTTCTTCCAAAATGCACCCTAACACATAAAACATGTGAATCATGAATGTAAGTGACCGTTATAAGTAGTGATATGAATACAGGTCCCGAAGGGTTTGGTGAGTGATGGTGGAGAGATACTGAACAAGGGGAACATATCCGTCGCGAAGACAAGCCCTCCGGCTGTGTATCGAGCATACTTGGAGCAGTTCCAAAGAGACTTGACATCGTTCTTGAGGTCTCGGGCTCAAGAGTTGGTTCCTGGTGGCTCCATGGTGCTGACTACAATGGGTAGTATCAAGAAAGACGACCCTCTTACAATTTATGAACCTTTAGGACTTAGCCTCAATGACATGGTCCTAGAGGTGCATGCATGCTACTATCAACTATATATGGTTTGTCTTAAGGATTCGAAATGA
This sequence comes from Erodium texanum, assembly GCA_036897725.1. NCBI lineage: Eukaryota > Viridiplantae > Streptophyta > Magnoliopsida > Geraniales > Geraniaceae > Erodium > Erodium texanum. Next base: position 9,955 of record JAYMSW010002841.1, on the reverse strand, counting down.
CAAGTTCTATATCTCATGCATGATCAGGGTCTGATACAAGAGGAAGAAGTGGATTGTTTTGATATGCCATATTACACGGCTACTGAGGACGAGGTTAAGAAGCTGATTGGGGAAGAAGGGTCTTTCACGCTGCAGAGGCTCGAAACAATGAAGATGGATTGGGATGGGCACATAAAGAAAGCTGATAAGTATGAGAGAGCAACGATACTATCAAGCGCCATGAGAGCTGTGAACGAGCCTATTTTGGCTGCTCACTTCGGAGAAGCTGTCATGGATGAGTTGTTCAGGAGATTCCAAGGTCTTGTGCTCGACCATATGGTGGAACATAAATGCCAGTTTGTCAACTTGGTTATGTGCTTGATCAAGAAGCAAGGCTTGGATGGTTCTCCATGATCCATGCCAGATAAAGGTTCTGGAATTGGATCCATGTATTATGTGTAATAAAGTGTGCAACAATAGGGTCAGGATTCCCATAAGTATGACACGTTAGGATAAGGGTGGTCATGTAATATCATCCATAGTAAAGGCCATGTATTTGTCAGGATAAGGGTGGTCATGTAATATCACCATAGTAAAGGCCATGTATTTGTAATAGTAAGGGTTGAATAGTAAGAGTCAGGTTTAGGCCTTATGAATAGAGGATTTGACATTAACTATCCTCAAGCCTTACTTATTTTTGCTGAACCATGTGCAGAGAAACTAAGAGTCTCAAGATAGTCCTCTTGTAAGTTTATATTATAATCAATAAAGTTTCTGTTTGTGTTTATATCTCTGTGTTTCAATATCTATCATTGCGTTTACTTAACCTTTTGCGCTTACTTAACCTTTTGATCCACTGAACTTCTTGAGTGGTTGTACCCAGTATGTGTTTGTAAACGTCATATTAGAGCCTTGGCAGTTGGGTTTTGATTCTTATCTCTCCCAAGGAGACTTGGATGATGATCAGTTATCTCCTTCCTTAGGTCACCCGTTTATGCCCAGGCGTAGCCATACCAAGAGAGTATTCAAATAACATGAGGCATAGTGTGCCACGGGGAAGATATATCACCTCTTTCTCGTTGCTCCTCCTTTAGCAACTTTAACGAAGTTGAAGGTTTCTACAAAGTAGTACATAAAGATGACACCAAAACCAACGAAACCAAATTCTCCCTCGTACACAACTTCATCAAACCAACATACTTGGGAGCAGTTTCAAAGGGACTTCACAACGTTCTTTAGGTCTAGGGCTCAAGAGTTGGTCCATGATGCTAACCAAACCGGGTAGTATCAAGGGCAAACACACAAAGCATAGTTGATACATATATATCTCATGATCAGGGTCTGATAAAAGAGGAAGAAGTGGATTGTTTTGATATGCCATATTACACGGCTACTGAGAACGAGGTTAAGAAGCTGGTCTGGGAAGAAGGGTCTTTCACACTGCAGACAATGAAGATGGATTGGATGGTCAAAGCTAATAAGCAAGAGAGAGCAAAGATGCTATCCGACACCATAAATGCCAGATAGTCAACTTGGTTATGTAACCACCCAAGCCATGGTTAAGGTTTCGGAATTGGATCCAAACCAATAAATATAAAACTAAATGAAAATCCAATAGCAAGAGGCCAATTTGACCAGCAGCTTCGGTATCATAAACGAAGTATGTACTGTACAGGATAAATAAGTTAGATTGTAGAAAGTGAAAGTCAACGCAAAACCACTTACCAATGAAACAACATCAAAAGACAGGTACGAGGTTTAATTCATGCATCACTCATCGTCCTCTTCACTGTCTTCTGGCAAACCGGCATCGTCCCCGATACCTTCAAGCAGCTTCTCCACATCTTCTCCCAACTCCGTTAATCTTGCACTCAGTTTCTCCACTTTGCTCTGCTCCTGCCCGAGGCATACGAGCAGATCACTGAGCTCAGCCTCGCTCTCCTTCTGAGCTTCTTCTCTTGCTTCGGCTTTTACTGCCTCCAGATCTGGAGACACTGACCCGCCACTCCTCAGGGTCTTCACCTCTGTTTCTAGTTGGAAGTTCGCCTCTTCGAGACTGTTGTAGGCCCCCGACAGGCTCTGCAAATCAGATTCCATCTTCCCTGCTAAGTTTTTGTACATGGACGCCTCGGATTCGATCTTGTCTTTCTCCGCCCTGAGCATTTCTAACCGTTGATATGCTTCCTGTAGATCTCTCCGGAGTGTCTCCACCTGGACTCTCTCTGAGCCTCCACCTGTCCTTCTCTCCGGCTGTGAATCACCGCCACCACCACCTGTCTTGGCCACGTCTTCAGCTAGAGTAGCATTACGACTAAGAAGGCTCTGAAACATGAGGATAATGAAACATCAATATCAATTTACATCATCCACGAAATGAAGAGGAAAAATGACAAACGATATTGAGCCTAATCTCTAAAGACTTCATAATTATCAAAAACATTTCAATTAGATTAGAAAATGGTTAAGTAGATGTAAAAAAGACTATTTAAAAGAAGAAGAAAAAAATTTAAATGGTAATTTTTTAGATTAGGGTCAATGGCATTTTCGTCATTTTGGCAACAAAAAAAGAGCTATTTGTACTTTTTTGGAAGCTTAGGTAGTTGTAAATAACGTTTTAAAGTTGAGGATAGTTATATGCAAAAGACGTATAGTACAGAATAGCTAACTTCAATTGACCCTAAGAAATACAACCGGATGTGTCTAACCAAGAAACGAAGAGGAAAAAAAGTGGTTTTGGTTTATGATACCTGCATCTCTGTACACTGTCTTTCCACAAAAGATTTCAGCCGCTTGATATACTCTGCATCACTTTCCTCGCTCTTCTGTTCCAATTCTGCGGGCACCACCACCACATTGCTCTTCGGTTGACTATAGACATCAACAACATTCTCTCTAATATCTGCCTCCAAACTCTTGACTAGATCAACAAAAGGGGCATCTAAAATTGATGAGAGGATCGGGTCCTCATCCTTCTTCTGCTCAGATGAATCTTTCTCATCGACATCTTCAATCTCTGTCATACTAGCAGCTGCTGATCTCGTCAATTGATTGTGGGAATGAGAAGGTTTTGCAGAAGCAAAGAGAATGGTTTTATTCATCTGATCGAATTTCAGGAAGTACGATCCAAGTCCAATCTTCTTGCTAATGGCATCAGCTACAGCGAAAGCATCTTTTCCATCTTCAGTGGATTTGTTGTAGAGGATACACTCTCCCAGTAGAACTGCTGCCAAGCCTTTAATGCACTCGGTTGCAGATGGGTCCGAGACCAACTCAAGCATATATATAAGGTGGGGCCGTGCATCTAGGAAGCAATGCACTGCACTGGGGCAATCCGATAGCCATGTTACCAGCAATTTCAGAATAATTGGTTCAACATATAAGTTGTTGGTTGCACTTGACTTTCCATCTTTATTTTTCATGGAGGAAGCTAGAGCACAATATTTCACTACACAGTGCATTAGTGACTCTGCGGCCCCTAATGTTGGCATGGGTGCCTCAAGTTCAATACCTAAAGCCTGCATAAACCCTCCTAAGGTTAGATATTGATGAACACTAGACTATTTTACAACTCTGGTTCTCTCTCTTTTACTTTTGATTATTTTGGAACGTATCCTTTCTCAGTTCAAGGTTCACTGACTTTTTCATCTTTCAAAAAAGAGGATCATGTTCATTGATTAAGGGGTTATATTCTGTTTCTAACCAAACAGAGCCTTACTAGAAGAAACTAAGTGCATGAGCAAAAATATAAGAATGGAACAATAATAAGCAATGCAGAAGAAATCATTTTGTAAAAGTCACTGTATTTTCCAGTGACTAAACTAAAATATAACAAGGATTATAAATAAAAAAGAGCTCCACAGAAAGCAAGTACATACCCTTTCCTTGCACTTGATATTGTCCCTCAGTACATGAGTAAGAACACTAGCAGCTCTGCAACACATCTGCAATTGAGAAGTATTAAATAGATGGTGATCACACAGAAGACACCATATCAGTCAGTGAACTGTGAACCTATACTAGGGATGGGAGTACAAATTAATTTTTTAATTAATTATTATTTTGAAGTATATTATGTATCAACCGATGTACATTATCACAGTCTTGACCCCTCATAAACTATCAGGGATCGTATAATTTCTTGAATTATCTTTTATTAAATTTCTGTTGATCCCATATTTCAAAATTTCTTGGTCTGGCACTGATATCAATGAAAAAATGTGGAATTATGCAAAAAAAAAATCATGAACATACAGTTTCAAACAGTAGCGTAGCAGTGCATCTATTTAAGATGAAATATTAGAAGTATTACCTCCAGATCACCGTCATTTTCATTCAATGTAAGACCACGTAACAGCATACTGCCAGAGAAAATTCTTATTAGTTTTATAAACAAAAACTGTATCTTCAAGCAAAATAAAAACTGAAGAAACATTGGTACTTCATCTGTTGTCCCAAGTATATGTATTAGGAACGAACCTTCCAAATGACATGCTCACATCTTCATCATGAGAAGCATGTGGTTGAGGAATCAAGGTGGATGCTAACATTGTTTGACCATCAGCATTTTTCTGTTCAGACGTAACAGAAAAAAATTGGAAACCCAAAGTCAAACAATTTAACAAAGCCAATTCACAAAAATCAACAAAATGAAAGAGAAAATTGATGTTAACCTCACAGAATCTCTTAAAAACATAATCAGCTGCAATGAACTCTTGCATACTAGAAGATCGAAGAATGATCCGAAGAATAGAATTCAGAGCAGGCTCTACTTGCGGCTCCTCTCCAAGAAATTTACTCACAAGCACATCACGATTCTTGGGATGGCCACTTATTAGATCACCAATGCAACGCAATGCCTGAACATAAAAATTAGATGTGTGAGATGTGTGTGTGTGAGTGAGAGAGAGAGAGGGGGGTGATGTGGGCACAAAACAGAATATCTTACAGCACATCGCACAGCAACAGGAGCCCATTGGCTTTCAACTCCCAACATTAGAAGATGATCCAGTAATTTCTTCTACAATCAAATGAAACCGGTCAAACATAATTAGATATCTGAAGTTAATAGCATTTGCATTTTTTTATGCAAGAATTACAGAAAATATCAAGTTTGTAAATACCTGAACTAGGACTGTTTTATTGGTCACAATATCTTTTCCAGGCTCAGCTGCCACACCTCCCATAATCAACAAGTTAACGGTTTCTAATGCACCGAGTAGATTGACTGTCTACTGGCATATTGTGTGTTCGGAAGACAAAAAAAGGACCAGTAAGGGTTGTTTGATGGAATACAAAATATCTACACAAATGAAAAGAAGTTGCAAACATTTGAGTATCTAACCTTTTGCTGGGTTAACTTGTAAGCATTTCCTCGCAGCTTCAGTATAGATACTAAAGGGTCAAACCCTATTGTCTCCCTTAGTAGTATCTAAGAGAGGGCAACAGATAAACCTTTAGTAGCAGAATAAAACCTCATGCATAAATTTAAAAACAATAACAAAACGAAAACAATTTCGCCAAAGTTCACAAACCTGATTAGATGCATTGTTGCGGAGAAGATTATTCAACAATTGAAGACAATCCTGAGTAAACAATTATACTGAATCAAGACATGCATGCAAATGATAATGAATCGGATATATCTTTATTCTTGCTCTAAGTGATCAGAATGCTGAACAAGTTGATCATAGATGAGCATATCATGCACAAAAAGCAACACTGCCTCCAGAAATATTCCCTCTATTTCCAAAATAGTGAAACAGTAGCATATCAAAATGATTCAGATAGTGAAAGAACCCGATCAATAAAAAGCCACATCTGTTTTTAAGTGGCATATCAGACAATGAAGTAAAACAATTGGTAAGCTAAAAGCAACTTAAGTGAGTAACAATACCTGCACAACAACACCGCCATCAGGACCTCCTTCCTCTTTAATGATGCTAAATATTTTCTCAAAAGCACCTTCGAACACCACAATTTTTTGAATCTCCTGAGATTTTCAAAATACTTGTAAATGAATACACAAAATGAATATATTTTACACAAGAAAAAAAGAGCTTGAGTGGAAAAAGGCTCACCTCAGCTTCCCGGGTCAAGTATGTCAGTAGCAGCAATGCCTCGTTTCTTATGACCTATATAAGGCAAACCACAACTAATTTCACAGATTGAACACCGCAGGAGAACAAGACAATGAATAAAATGAAACTTGGTGATTGTTTTACTCCTTTTGAAAATGTTCATAGAAACAGAAGTCCCAAGAGTATTATTTACAAGTATTTAAATATAAAGAACTTTCTGTGAAATCCTTCACTTGTGTAAGGTAAGAGGAGAAACTTCACGGGGGCAAAAAAACTTCCAATATTCAATTCTGGAGAAGCAGGCCTACATTAAATTAGATAGAGATTTATGAGCGCATTACTCGGTAAGGTTAAAGGATTAGTACCTCACGGTCCATAAGCATGTCCATCAGTCGGGTTATGCCACGGGGAATGGTCAGGATAGCTTCCTGTAACCTGAACAGAACTTAACAAGAGATTTTAGTATGACTTCTTCGAATTCAAATGTACATATGAAAGATCAGACCCATACAAATAAATACCTATTAGGAGAATTCGTGAGAAGAACTGTTAAGAGCTGGAGAGTATAATATCGCACATAAAAATCCTCTTCTGACTGCAACGAGAAATAAATTAATAAAGAAATAAAACCATAATTAATATGCTTGAGATATTGCAAATATAAGAAGAGAGCGCTTACCAGCAAACTTAGGAGAAGAGAAATGTTTTCGGCTTCTCTGGAAAGCAAATCAGAGTTCATTAAAGCTGGTTGGATATCCTTCTTTGGCCCCCTTGCATGATCAATTGGAGTAAGGGCGCCTACTAAAGTTTCTAGAGCTCCTCGAACCTGCATGAATGGAGTGTGTAGGTATATAAATTTTCACACTCATTTGGTTAATTGCACACGAGACAAAAAAAAAAAAAAGAACTTGTTTGATGATGATAGTAGCTTGTAACACCGAATCTCAAAATAAATATATGGGATAATCTCACTCAGCTACCCTTAAGTATGCACCTTTTCCAATCAACTACCCCTATGTTTAAATGACGAAACTACCCTTATTTTTTTACACGAGGGTATTTTTGTCACATCCAAAAGTTGAAAGTGTTGGGGTAAAATGAGACAAAAAAGGGGTAGGTCAAAAACTTTTCAAACTTAGGGGTACTTAGTTGAGAATAGTGCATACTTAGGGGTAGCTGAGTGAGATTATCCCTAAATTTAAACATTCTCAATATGTTCAGCACTAGAATTGTGAGATCATGAAACAATTCAAGTTTTCCCATATTGGGTTATCTTTCTTTCCAAGGCATCAATGAATATATTTGGTAAGAAGTTAAAAGTGATGAATTAAAGACCACTGACTTTTCTTCCTCAGCGTTCCCTTATTTCTTTAAAATGAACCATAAACAGTTGTGAAAAAAATGTAGTAACATAAGGGTAGAGAAAAGAAGATGAAACCATTTCAATATCTTCTCGTTCCTCCTTCAAGACACCCATGATAACAGGAAAGCCTGCAACATAACCATATAAAAGATATCATACACCAATAAAGATGAATAACAACAAGGTGATTGCAAAAATCAAATAAAAGATATCACTCACCCATTGCCCCGAATGCTAGCTGTGCAGCATGACTTTCAACCACAACAGACTGAAGCTCGACAATAGCGCTTCTTCTGTCCTCTGCCAGTGAACCATTACTAATTCGGTCTAGTAGCCGTTCCACATAGCTATTGATACAAACAACATGGTAGATGATTAGATAAACGCTAAGACAAAGTAGCACAAGTACCCAAAATATTATGATTTCCATGCTCCTATCATCAATGCCAAAACTAGAGAGCTGTGATTAATTTGGAATTACAAATATGATTCGATGTAGCAACACCAAAGGGTAGGTACTTATGAGTACAAAGAATTCTTATATATTTCAAGTGTGTCATTCCTGAAGTAGCAACGCTGCATGAATAAGTTAAAATCTAAATGCAGCAAAATAATTCGTATACTACAAAATGAAGAGGGGCAGTTTGTTTTGCATTCTGAGATTCACATTAGTCGTGTGATTCCATTAGATATCACATTTCAAAATATTTTGATTAGCATTCTAGAAAGGAGAGTGATAACTTAGCTTCTAGAAATAATATTGAGATTTCTTTTTATATTTATGAGAATGAGTTCTCATTCTTCATTGGTCATTCTATACATCTAGAAAACAGACTATTAAGACCAATTGTTCAACACTAAAACCCAACTCCTCTCTACCAGACATCACTTCCAACACTCATCAATCATATCAGGTGTTTTATTCCTTTTCTTGCACCGAAAATATAAGCTTTGATATATCCTAACAGCCGGATTGAAATCAACTTCAACCCTCTGTGAAGTGCGTGATGCATCACCATATCAACCAAACACGCCTAAAGATGTTGCACCCTCAAAACTGTGATAAAGTTTAAGAGCAATTTACCTATCTTCACTTGAACCCGAATTATCATTGCCAAAAACGAGCCCAACAACCCCCTGCACAAGAATTATAAACCCATTACACACTAAGACAGATTACAAAACACACCAAACATGAAATACACAATGTGTATCCATCAGACAGCTAGAAATGCCATTGTAAGTAACATATAGCCACAGGACATTACAAAATAGTCATCAGAAAACCACATGATTAAAATGTTATACTGTATTGAACTCCACATAAAAGCTATTCCATTCCAATTCAGTGTATAAGATTCAAAAAAAAAGTATACAATTTTCTGGGCATCATCATTCTGCAAGTAACTACAAATCCCCCCAAATCCAAAACCTGACCAACAATGAGCTAAAAAAACTAAAGACCCATCTCCTCAGGACTGTACACAAGCATTAACACATCAATGTTAGCCTAAGAAAGCTGATACCAAATCAAAATACATAAGAAAGCTGAAACTTTACCATGTACCCAGAAACCAAATCCATGTGCCCAGTTCACAGAAGGGACAAACAACAACAACCCTGAAACAACAAGAATGCCCAGATTCAAAACAACGAAAAAAGCGGAAGAGCAGATACAAATTCGATGAACCCACAAACCCAGAAAGCAATGAAAGTTAAAACTAGGGTTCAAATCAGAACTTACGGAGCGATCGTCAAATCGACTTTTGTTGAAGATGAAGATTGAATCTAGGCACGTACTATACTCGAGAGGGAGAGAGTCCAAATTCGCGACAAAGGATCCATCTTTTCGTCTGGGATTGATTTTCGTGTCATTTTCATTTCCTGTGAACACGTTTCAGAACAGTTCGGCTTCCTAATACACGTTTTAGCTTCCCTAGGGAACGTGTCATTATAAGGCCTCCTCACACGCGTCTAGGCTTCCTTCGATAGACTCAGACGGACCTCACTTACTGCCTCACTGAGAAGGGTCAAGGCCCAATTTCTTTTTTTTTAAATTAGAGGCTTTGTCTATTTGAAGGCCTCAGACAAAAGCCTAATCAGCCAAATAGACAGGCTGGGCCTGCATACATGTAGTTTTAAACTTTAAAAGAAAACCAAATACAAAACACTTTCCTTACATTTTGATCAAGTGTCTGCATCGGTTTTTTTGGAGGATTGATTAAAAAACACTTTCCCCACATTTTGATCAAGTGTCTAAGTTAAATATGGCATACTGATTCAAGAGCTCAAATTGATTCTCAATTTCTATGATAAAACCTAGTTTTCACATGAAAGCTATATATATAGAAGGAGGTTTAGGTAGAAACCCTTTTAAACTTTTGTAGGTTATTATATTAAATGGATCAATGGTTAGGATTAAAGTCATATCATTAATAGCAAAGTTGTAATTAGATTTAAATTGAAATTTAATTGTGTGATTTTGTATATCTAAAAAGACAATATAGTATTTAGGGTACCTTTCCTAAACTTAACA
>JAYMSW010002840.1:0-13117 GCA_036897725.1 Erodium texanum | reverse complement strand
ACAATCCCATGGCAAGCGGGGCTGCTACGGGCATTCTCATTCAAACCACAGGCTTCATGTATGTGTTCCCCTTTTCTCTGAGCTCCGGCATATCGACCCGAGTCGGTCATGCACTTGGGGCCGGCCAACCATCTCGGGCCCAATGGACAGCTGCAATCGGGCTCTTTGTTGCATTCGCTTATGGGCTCACTGCTTTTGTTTTCACCACTGCTGTGAAGTCTGTGTGGGGGAAGCTCTTCACCTTCGAGTCTCAGATCCTGGACTTGGTATCAGCTGCACTTCCAATCTTGGGGCTGTGTGAGCTCGGAAATGCTCCCCAAACAGCAGCCTGTGGGATCTTGACGGGAACTGCGCGTCCTAAAATTGGTGCACGAATCAATCTGTGCTCCTTTTACATAGTTGGGCTTCCTGTTGCTATTCTCACAACATTCAAATTCAAAATTGGGTTTCAAGGGTTTTGGTTTGGGCTACTGGCATCACAGGTTTCATGTGCGTGCTTGATGGCATACACATTGTTTCAAACGGATTGGAAGCTCCAAGCTAAGAGGGCTGCGGAGCTGACTCTATCCGTAGGGGAGGAGAAGGATGATCTGGAAACGTGTTTAATTAGTGAAATCTAAATCACCAAAACTAACTAAGTTTTTGAGTAGAAATAGCAATTCTCATGAATCATGGGGTATGTAGGGATATTGATGTGTTCTGGATGTTGAAAAACAAACTTACTATGTTATAGATGAGATGATATTTATTGGTTTCTCACATAGAAACAAGCACTAGAATTCTTTTTCTTTTGTGCCTAAGGCCTTTATTGTTTGGCATAGCTAATATGTCAAAAGTCAATGCTGCTGATAAATAAGAAGAGGCTTTTTGTATTACTGTTGTCACCAATTTCTTTTTCGCTGACCGAACACGTGCACCTACGCTATCTAGTGTGCAATTGAAAAGCATAAAGGTGTTACCTCATAAGGTGAGCTTGGTGACAAGAACTGTTGCTTCTGACTAGTACTCAAGCAAATGAGTAACCACCCATCATAATTTTTTTTTTCTTCATGTGGGGGCTTTAGAGAACATCATCAGTTACAGTGCCTATAAAAATGAGGATAAGTAGATTAGCACCAGAGATAGTTAATACCATCACTACGCAGTAATGCCCATGTGAAATAAATCTGAAACAATATCACCGAACTCAGTACTATTGCTCTTATCTAAAGAATAGATTATCATTAGATTGCAGAAATGATATATTAACAAGCTCAGCCTTGGGTTTGCAGAAGGAATCGCCAAAAGAGCCCACTGACAAGTCAACCTGGGAACTCTTTCCTACATGGATGCTGTAAATGCATGAAATCATGTAGCTGGTTCTTGAATCCCTTTCGGATGACAATATAGATAGTTAGATACTTAGATAACTAGTCAGTTAATATTGTATGGCTTCTAGATAAGGAAAGGAACAAGATTAACCTCCAACTAGTTAGTTCAGTGCTGCTACAAGCTGATTCATCTATGCAAATGAGTTCCTTCAAATGAACTTTAAACTTCCTTGATCCTTCACCAGAGTTCAGAAAAGTTCAAATTCAAGCTGTAACAGAAGAAAATAGCTAAACACGGTTTACAACAATCTTATGTAAAAAGTAAAATAATCAAGATTTACTTTCATGTGCAGCGCATATGAAAAACCAATTATATCTTGAGGCCTAAAGCAAAATGAAGCATTTGTCTCTTCCCGCATTGGACTCATAAAACATCCACTTCAATGACCTCATGGAAAAGTCTAGGCATCGTCTATTGTCGATTATAATCATCATTCTCATCCCCTTTGGTAATCACAATATTATCTCTACGTCTAAAAATCAAGAGGCTCCAAAATAAACATAATGTTCCCATATCAAATGCCATGAATAAAGTCCTCGTAGCCTGACCGGGATAGAGATTGACACTGAAATCACCAAAAAGCATATACAGAAATAAGCCAATTAACCAACAATTCTGGGATGATCCTCATATATGAGACACACACAATGCAATTAACAAACAAAACCTCGTGTTCCACCGCCAAGCGCTGACAATCATGGCACAGTGAGCCCATTTAGGGCTTTTTGAGCTGAGCCCGAGCTAATTTTCTCACAAATATAATCACTTTACCTATATGATGCACCGATTCTAGCAAGCACTTTCTACAATTCTGCAAACAACACTTCACAGATTCCCCCGAAACCTTCCATTATCAAGTATCATTTCAACACCAAACTAATTTGGGCCACAATACATTTTCGCAGGAACCAAACAGTAAATGGATGGAAAATGAAGGGAAAACACGCACCGAGTGAAGTAAATATTGCCATCAAAGCTTCCTTCAACACAACCAGAGCTGTCAAGATCAGTCTCTTCTGCAAATTCGTCTTCGAAATCTCCCAATTCTTTAGACAAATTGGATAACTTAAATATCTCGGTCTGGGTCGTCGATAAATTGGATAATTGAAATCATAAATCGAACCAATCACTATAGATTTTCAATTTTTTCTGTTTATGCCATCTCGATTACTCATACGATGCCGTTTCAATGGTTGAGAAAACATTAAAATGATAGTAATATAGTAAGGCCACGTTTTATTGCAAGTAAGATGGTCACATCAAAGGTTAGGTACTAGGAAGTAGGTACACCAGTATAGAGTATAGCTGCCGACATGTCTTCTTTTTAATTAACTCATAAATTAATGTAATAATTTTTCTTGTCCACGAAAAAATTAAAGAAATTACATTAATGCCCACTCGTTTAGTCTTTTGGAAGCAACCAGAATCTGTAACTACCTTATCATCCCATTACACTACGTACGGTACATGGGGCGGGTGGGCCCGATGTCTAGACCCGCACGATCAAATCATCATCGTCTCCATTATTACTGGACACGTGTGCCTCTCTTTTGGATCTTTACATGTTGGGGATGCGACCCGACGACTTGGTCAACAAATCTTCTGTCACGTGGCGATTATTTGTTAGATATCTTCCTATTTCGGTAATTCATTCCGTCCAATTTTTTTTTGCTACGAAAAAGTCAACCAGATTTTCTTCCTTTGAAGAGGCCGCCACAAATAAGAGATTTTTATGTTTTGTCTACTTTTATTTGAAGCAACACATAAATAATAAATTTTAAATTAACATATTTGAACTAAAAAATAATTCTGAGGAACGTGTTAATTGAGATAAATGAATATTTATTCATTCATAAGATTAGACTGAACGGAGGAGTACGGACACAGAGACAAGGAGAAGAAGCATGTCTGGTGTTGTTGGAAGCCGAGCCGAGCTGCATTGTGAAGGGCACGACTCACGAAGCGATAACAATTCATCTCTCTCGAAATTGAAACGGTCAAAACTCTACCTTCCAAAGCTTTTTCTTACACAGAGTCAGTCCTCTTTTTACCACTTCAAATTTCACACCCACCTCCGTAAAAAGGAGCGTCGCCCCCTCATAATGGGAACAAGTTTAATTTAATCGAAGATTGGGTAAAAAGAAAAGTGAGCCACAAGCCGAGCCGACCATTGTTTTGTCTGTATATGAGCGTTGCTGGACCAAGAACGTCCAAATCGCCGATGCCTACTGCTGAGACTGCATCACCTTACATTTCTCTGCTCCCCACGTGGCGGTCCACTATTGGCTACACATCACTCTTCTTCTTTTTTAAATCATTTTTATTTTATTTTATTCCAGCCACCACATTTAAACCCTCACCGGAACAGATTGCTCGGAGTATATATGCTCATCGGAACGCCTCTCTCTCTCTCTCTCTCTCTCTACATCTCACTCCTCAGTGCGTAGAGAGAGAATCTGCTAGATTTTTCTAGAGAGAGAAGCAACAGGACTTTCCAAACCATTAGCTTAGGGTTTCTAAGGTCGCAATCCGGAACCGAACAGGAACGCTTCAAATGTCGAATCTTTTCTTTTTCCTCTCTCCGAGATGTTCTCTCGGGATAATTAGCTACTCGGATGCTCTTCTGACTTTGCTTCGTTGATTGTTCTTGTACTTCTGCTAGGGTTTGCTTTTTAGAGCTTAGGGTTGCTGGATAGTTCTGTTAATTTTCGATTTCCGAGCAGAGTGATTTGAAATAGTAGCGGTAGTATCCAGAGAAAGGCTATGTGTGTAATTGGTGAGAAATTAGCTACTCTTGTGTGAAGAATTTGAGAGCGTTTGGTTTGATGGTTTTGAATATTTGTTTTCTAGGAAATTGGTGATTGGGAAAAATGTTTGTACCCTGAATGAGATTTAGAGAGAGCTCTGTGAAATGAGTAATAACTCTGCCGCCGTTTGAGGTTGCAACATGAGCTGCAACAGCAGAGGAGACGGCGGGGGAGAAGAGGGCGAATATGTGCAACCCACGGTTACTTGCAGGTCTGTTGAGGGAGAATCTAATCGGGGATCGCGGAACGGTTTGATATCGGCGCCGGAGTTGACCATTGATGAGAATCTGCTGGTTGACCCGAAGTTACTGTTTATCGGGTCCAAAATTGGTGAAGGAGCTCATGGGAAAGTTTATGAAGGAAGGTCAGTGTATAGAAATTTAGTAGCATCAAAACATGTAGTGTACAGAAGTTCATGAAAGTTGCAGTGAATTGCCTTTTATTTTATTTTAAAACAGTACTTCAAAATCTGTCCTTTATGTCTATCCTTGAGCTCATAGTGTACACATCCTTGCCTTTGTTAATTATTGCTTTCCTAAAACTATTATTGTATTTATGATGTGCATAAACTTTAATGCTGTTTAGTTGTTCTTGGGATGTTGTAAATAGTTGTAGCTTTTCATGAAACAAGCATAGATACTTGGATATGAAGTTTGCAGTAGATGATACTGTATCGTGTTTCCTGGACTTGCAACCATGGTGTAGTTACTCAGGTTCAAGTTTTTTCTTCTTTGAATATACTGTCTGTGATAACATCTTCAGATTACAAGGCTTGTACATTCATAATATGTACCTGTTCAACATTTTAGTCATTGAAAGCTTGTCGGGTAAAGTTGTTTCTCTTGTAAATTAGTTATACTTCCAATTTGGTCAAAAGAATTCTATCAATGTGTGCCAAGTACTTATAAAGTAGTTTCTTTGGCATTAGTGTCCTTGTTACATAGGTATAGTCTAATCTCTTTCCAGGTATTGCAATCGAATTGTTGCTATCAAGGTTCTCCACCGTGGAAGCACAACAGAAGAAAGATCATCACTTGAGAACCGTTTTGCCCGTGAAGTTAATATGATGTCTAGAGTAAAACATGATAATCTTGTGAAGGTAAAGTAATAGTCAATTTTCTTATATTAGCTTCCTGTTAATCCTTTTACAAATCTGCTAATGGGATGCCATTGTATTTTCAGTTCAGCAATTTGCTTTTCATGTTTGCTTCCAATTTTTGTCTCAAATTCTTTCTGCTCACTTCACTGACCATATCATGTAACTTGTGCTTGTAGTTTATTGGAGCTTGTAAGGATCCTTTAATGGTAATAGTCACAGAACTCTTACCTGGGATGTCACTCCGGAAGTACTTAGTCAGCATTCGCCCCAAACCATTAGACCTTCACACAGCATTAAGTTTTGCCCTTGACATTGCTCGAGCCATGGATTGCTTACATGCCAATGGGATTATACATAGAGATCTAAAACCTGGTAACATATGGCTAACCAACCCGTTTATTACTATGAGTATTTTTAATGAATAATTTATCACATGTGCTTGGGCTGCAGTTGTTTTTAGATTTTCTTTTGGGGCTTGAATAAATGTTATGTTGGATGTTAATTGCTGTTTTCAAAATGGTCAGTTCCAACTACTGGAAAAACACATAGCAAATGAAGAATAAAATACCATAAAAGGGAAAAAAGAAGACTTATTGTGTGTTTCACACTACCTGGATTGGCTGAAATTTTTACCAAGGTTGATTAGTGTTGGTAATGTTGACCACAAACAGTGTAGCTGAAGATATTTGACTATATATGTTCTTCCTTTTTGCTAACTCAGTATACTTGTCGAAATTCTGGGATGCAGATAATTTATTGCTTACAGCAAATCAAAAGTCAGTCAAGCTTGCAGATTTTGGTCTTGCCAGAGAAGAATCTGTCACTGAGATGATGACTGCAGAAACTGGGACATACCGCTGGATGGCACCTGAGGTTCGTGCCTTGTGTCTGTATTCATTTTATGCAATGCTAATACTTCTGTCTTCAGTATAAATGAAGCTTGAAGTCATCTCTTCTATCTTATAACTTCTGATTACTAGTTCAAGCATACTTTATAAGTCACTTGTTCCTTAGTTATAATATAATGAGTGCATATATCGCAAAGATACTGTTTATCAAGCTGAGATCTTTAGTCAAGTATCGATTCAAGAACATGGTAAATGTGAAACAAGATTAAAATTATTCATATTACTCTCCCCTGTGGCTACATAAGTATAAATCCCTACATATCCTTCTGCTGGTACCGTAAAAGGTTTGTTTTGGTGGGAAGAACCAAAAATATTGCTTCTGTTGCAAAGTTCCTATTAAACCTAGCCACTTTTTCCATGACAATCTAATACCTTGACCTGTGCCCACTTTTACCAGTATAAGGTTTTGTTACGCTGAGTTGGTTCATTACAAATATGCATCAACAATATTGTCCTTGTGCTTATGAGTAAGCTGAATCTTAGTGTGAGACACTGTTACCAATACTCTAAACGTGACTTTGCAGTTATACAGCACTGTGACATTGCGGCAGGGAGAAAAGAAACATTACAATAACAAGGTTGATGTGTACAGCTTCGGGATTGTACTTTGGGAGTTACTAACCAACCGTATGCCCTTTGAAGGCATGTCCAATTTGCAAGCTGCATACGCTGCTGCTTTCAAGGTACCATTTTTATTCTTGTTTTCTCCCTAATATATGCATCTTGATATCTATGTTCTATTTTGGTAAGTATCATATGACTACATATATACTTGATCAGGAGTTATAGAAAAAAGAAACTTGTTTCAATTGCTAATGGGTGATTATGTTCTTGATGCAGCAAGAGAGGCCTAGTATGCCAAATGACATATCCCCGGATCTTGCATTTATCATACAGTCATGCTGGGTTGAGGACCCCAACATGAGGCCAAGCTTCAGCCAGATTGTTCGCATGCTCAACGCATTCCTCTTCACTCTAGCGCCACCTTCGCTGTCCTTATCAGAACCTGAGACCAACGAGGCGGGGACATCAAGCAACGGGGCCATGACCGAGCTATCTGCACGAGCGAGAGGGAAGTTTGCGTTCCTCAGGCAACTCTTTGCTGCCAAGAGAACCAGGAACTCACAGTGAGAGAACACACAGCTTTCACTAGAGAGGCTCTCAGGGATGAGTTCTGGGTTTGACTTACACAGTGTAACATGAGGAACATTGGTGCCAACTTTGATAACAGGACCAGAATTGTTAATTCGGACCATGCGTTTTGGGGAAATTTCCTCTTCAGGCTGGTCAATAAAAGAAGCTAGAAAATGACTCAAATTCAAAGCATCAACAAAAGGTCGATAAAGCTCATCAAGTTTGCCTCTCATCGTCTATGCGTGTGTTTTGTTTGCTTTAGATTCTGAGTCACCACAACTATAATTTTGGTACAAAGACGGAATCGATGAGAATTAGGATTTTTTGCTTCTTGTTTATAAAAATAATAATTAGTCAATACTTACAATGAGTAACAATTGATAACTCTAAGATTAGTTGATATGTAACCTGAATTATAATTATTGGCAAAATAAAATAGATATAGAAAAACAAGAGTATCATTTAGTTACTTTGTTACAATAACTTTTCCAGACAATTTCAATGCCATGAAAAAAATTCAACGGTCCAATTTGAATTCCACTAATTCTTGTCCTAATATAGGAAAGTCAGTTTTCGTGTAATATAATAAGACTTGTAAAGAAAAATATTACTCTTTTTAAAAAGAGACGAAAGGAAGAGGAAGTGAGGAACAGCACGAGCCGAGCACAAATCCGATCGATTACAATTTTAGCAGTAATTAATTACAAGTAGTAATTAATAACAGTGTATAACCGTTGATTTAGCACCGTTGGATTAAAGTCAGAGTTGCACGTGCTGTTGATCGACTTGCAAAAGTCAAAATGTCAAGCGGCCGTACGCGCTAAGTTTCACCTTGTTTGGTAAAAACAGAAGCAGAGGAGTCAATGCCTTCTCTCTCTGGAAAAAATATGTTTTTTACTCGTAACTTGCGAGGTAGTAGTAGTAGAAAAGTATACAGTAGAGAGAGAGGGAAAGAGATTTGGAGTCTGGCTGAATCTTCGCTGAGCCCCAGAGAGAGAGAGAGAGAGAGAGAAGGGGGGAGTGGAGATTTAGGTAGTCCCTTCTGGTTCAGGGATTGAAGATCCGTGGAAGATTCAGAGCAAGGTACATGAATTGCAATCTCATCGATTTGTGAATTCGAATCTCCTTTTAAGATTTGTCTGGGTCAACCTAATTCGGCTTCGGGAGATATGGGTTTTTGATAATTTCTGTGTTTCCTCGCCAATCACCGTCAATTTCTGTTGAAGCTTCTCGGGTCAGGAAAAAGAGTTTTATATCTTTTTGGTTCTGGGTTTCAACGAAACATTGTAGGAGAGCGACTTTGCGGAATTGGGTTTATCGGGAGCTGGGTTTTGCTTTTCATCAGATTTGGTTAGGGTTCGATGGGTGTTTGATTGAGATTTCCAAGTGAACAAATATGGGGGAAAATGTGGCAGCCATGCACACGGCTATCAACTCTGTAGAGGCATTAGGCAGAGGTTTTGATGTCAACTTCGATACGAGGTTGCTCTACTGTAAGGGAGTGGCCGGGTCTAGGGTCGTGGAAGTCGATGAAGACCACACCAGGGATCTTTGGTTGTATGATGATTTGGTTGTGCCCAATGTTTCTAGGGACATCAAGAACTCTCAGGAAAACATTGGACGCCAGAGCTCTGGTGTTTGCAATTTTCACGAGGTATGCTATGCATAATGATGCTTTCTCTTTTGTCTGATTGGTGTTGAAATATTTTGAAATCCATTATGCAACTTAAGCTACTATGTGATCTGTGGTGCATCCTTTTTGTTATTGTTGAGGTTTTAGGGGTTTTATAATTGAATTTAGTTTAATAATTACTTACTATATTGTGAGTGTGACTATGGAGAAAGATGTATTAGTATGATATCTACTACAGTACAATAATAATGTGGAACCAATTAATTTGAGCTTCCCTAAATGTGCATCTCTCCCTGTGTAGAGAAGAGTGATTATCCCAAACTGGAAACTTTGGTACTAAGTTTGAACTCCACTGAAATGTGCCAAAATTTCACTTATTATGGTAGGCATTGTGCAGCCATGACAAGATATTTACTAGAAGTCTTTATCAGTATGTGAAAAACTGACATCAAGTGAAACTCTGAGGTCTTAGGCTTGTCAAAAGTGGACTCTGTCAGGATTGTAGATTGACATGTCTGTATAACATGGTTCCTGAGCTTGAAATGGTGTATAGACTTGTACTTTTCTTGTAAGGTTGATTTTAGCTAGTTTGATGCTGTTCAAATTACTAGATTTGGTTCATTTCATTCATTTATGGAAAAAAGTTTGGCAAGTTATCATGTATTTCATCTCTACTCCATCATTAGTGTGTGAGTGCATGCATGTGTGTGTCTGAACCTGAGCATCTATGTTCCCTGTCCTTTTTTGGCTCTATACTGTTCTGATATACTTCTCATGATAATGGTGATGGACTGCAGATGGTTGAATATTTTAATCAAAAGGCTAATTTATGTGGAGGCTTTCCTCTCGGTAGTTTTAATTCTGCATTTAGCTATACTGGCTCAAAGGATATTGATGCTTCTGCCACCAAGACCCTTTCTGCTGATGGCTATTATATTCCGCTTGCCAAGGTTCAGCTAAAAAATTCGCCATTAGTGCTGCAAGAAAAAATCAAGCGTGCTGTCCCGACTTCTTGGGATCCACCAGCACTGGCAAGGTATGGATGCTAAATTATCGAAGGAAGTTGATAAGATACCTTACAAATTTGTAATTGCGACTAATTATTTGTTTTTCTTACAGCTTTATTGAAAACTTTGGTACACATATAATCACTTCTGTAACTATTGGTGGTAAAGATGTGATTTACGTTAAACAACATCAGTCATCTCCTCTGTCAACCACAGAAATTAAAAGCTATGTTCAAGAGATTGGAAACCAGAGATTTTCTGACACTGAAAGTCCTACAAGTTCAGGTCAAATGAAAATCAAGGATAAGGCTAGTTCTGCTACATGTCTTCTAATCTTTGACTATTCATTTTTCCAACAATTATTTCATTTTTCCTCAAATTTTAGCTAATTTTATTGTGAAATTGCAGGGTGTGGATCCTCATTTGTTTAACAGCCAAGGGGTGTACCCTCAACCAACTAGTGCAACATATCCTACCGGCAAAGAGGTATACAGAATTTACTTGTATACTCGTTATTTATTTACTTAAAATATCATATGCTATTTTGTTAAATATAGCTGAAATTTGAAGCCTTGAATTGAACTCATATTACCCTTTTACTTGCAGGACGTTACAGTTATTTTTAGGAGGAGGGGAGGTGATGATCTTGAACAAAGACACACCCAATGGACAAGGACTGTCCGGTCTTCTCCTGATGTGATTGAGATGACTTTCTTCCCTATCACAGCTCTTCTTGATGGGGTAACCGGAAGGGAGCATCTGACTCGTGCTATTAGTCTCTATCTTGAATGTGAGAGCACTTGAACTTCATAATTATTATTACTAATGATACAACATTTTTCCTAACTTTTAACCTTCTAATTCTTTCTGGTGTGCAGACAAGCCTCAGGTTGAAGAGCTAAGGTATTTCCTAGAGTTTCAGGTTCCTCGTGTATGGGCTCCTTTGCAGGACAAGATTCCTGGTCACCAGAGGAAGGATCCTGTTTGTCCATCTTTGCAATTTAGTATAATGGGCCAAAAGCTATATGTCAGCCAGGAGCAGGTACGGGTTTCATGTACAAAATTTGTTGGCGTTCTTCTATCTGTATTCATTATCTTCTGTCGGTGCAAACTCAGCAGAAAACCATCCTATATCTTAGGTGCTACACATGTGACACTCATTTTTTCTTGAAAGTAAATGCTGCATATATATTATGTATCAACCATGAAGATTTACGTCTGATAAAAAAAACCATGTAGATATACATATTAATCGTTGAGCATACATGACAATGACATTACAGACTCCAAACTTGATGGGAATAACAATTCTTGGAGTCAGCATTGAATAAGCATAGCTCATATACCGCTTAACAACTAGACCAGAACTACGTTAACACCAACAAACTCCAACAAAACATAAACTCCAACACTAACAATACAATCATAGGGTAAGCCAAAACAAATTAGATATATACAGGATACCGAACCTTGATTTCATAGATCCAAGTTCAAGTGCTTAATCTGTTGGACAAGCAAGCGTTGGTCTTGTGACGCTGATTATTTTGCTGTAATATGAATGCAGGTTTCAGTTGGACGTAAGCCTGTAACTGGCATGAGGTTATGCCTAGAAGGAGCCAAGCAGAACCGTCTTAGTATTCATCTCCAACATTTATCATCTTTGCCAAAGATCCTTCGTGCATATTGGGACACGCACGTTGCAATAGGGGCCCCCAAGTGGCAGGGGCCCGAGGAGCAAGACAGCAGATGGTTTGAGCCGGTGAAATGGAAGAACTTTTCTCATGTCAGCACTGCACCAATTGAGAGCCCCGAGACCTTCATCGGTGACCTCTCCGGTGTTTATATAGTCACTGGAGCCCAGCTCGGAGTGTGGGACTTCGGGTCAAGAAACGTCTTGTACATGAAGCTTTTATTTTCCAGGTTACCAGGCTGCACTATCAGAAGATCGTTGTGGGATCACAATCCTAACGATAAGTCTAAGAAGGTGATTGTGGCTGCTGCAAACAACGGGGACAGTAGTGAAGGTTCAAGAAGTAACAATGCAGCAAGCAACAAGCTATTGAAGATTGTTGACATGTCGGAGATGTGCAAGGGGCCGCAAGATCTGCCAGGTCATTGGTTGGTTACAGGTGGGAAGCTGGGGGTCGAGAAAGGGAAGATTGTTTTGAGAGTGAAGTACTCGTTGCTGAACTATTAGAGAAACAAGTTGGTATTTATTTGTATGAAAGATGTGCAGTGCTTCTTTTGTTTAGGTTAGAGGCCATGTTTTATTACATATGAATGTGCTCGTCATGCTCGTGTTTGATGAACACTGTTGAGTGCATGGGGTTGTTATCATATGTTAACTTTAACATCATATAATTATTTTTTATTTATCTACATGGTTGGTTATAATATAGGGATAATGGCAAAAAGGTATTCTGTATTATTATCTTTTTGTAGGATGGTATTATTTTCTGCAAATTGTCGCTGGTCGTGGCTTCAAAATCTTTCTTTTTATTTTTATTTTTGTGTCAAATTGTTCTAAAATGACAATTTTACCATTCTAAATGTAAAATTTAAAAACAAAAAGTATAAAATTTGATTAACTCAATTAGGTTAATATAATGAAAATTTTGACTACAATACTACAATTTGAAAGCAAAAATAAATAAATTGTTTGGGTATTTTTATGTTCTTAATTTAAAACTTTAAGGATAAAATTGTTATTTCAAAATAAATTGATATTATGTGTAACAAAATATAAGTTTAAAGAGCAACTTATAATGACTTGAAAATAAAGGTACTGGTGTGCAAAAAAAAAAAAGTTATAAGAACATGTACAGTAGAGCGTCTGATGGCGGTTTCTGATGGCGATTATGTCTGTTATTTTGTAAGTGAAGCTGGCCAGTCCACAGTGGAGCGTTTGATGCCAACTTTTGATGGCTGTTAATTCTGTTTTTACTGTTCGAAATTGGAATCTATCCATTTAATTCAATTTATTTAATTATTTTAAACGGCTACTTCATTAATAAAACTTAAAATTACATTAAAAAAAACCAATTCCGATATTACATAAAAACCAAGACAACAGATTTTGAAAATTGTTGTCTTCGGTTGCATACATCGTACTACTTGGTTTGGGGCCGTTGGGCACAAAGACATTCAAGCACCATCAG
>JAYMSW010002839.1:0-13118 GCA_036897725.1 Erodium texanum | reverse complement strand
CCGTGGCGGCGGAGGGCGTCAGTTAGCTCCTGGAGGGTTTGGAGGATCGTTGCGTCCGGTTTCAGGCTGTTCTTGAAGGGCTCATAGGCATCGTCGTCGGCGCTTGTGTCGGCACGGCGTCGTTTCTTCTTCTCCGCCATGGACCGGAGGCGCTGTGGAGTGTAGCCGCCGGAAAGAGGCGGGAAAATGAAAAAAAATGTAGGAGAAGGTCTAGGGCTTGACGATAAGATATTTATAGGCCGGTGAAACGGCGCCGTTTTGCTCTCGAATGAAATCGACTCAATTTTAGGGTTTCAAAATAAAATAGCCCCAAATTGGCAAATTCTCAAAGCTTCAAGCTTTCTTCTCTCTCAGAGCTCTCCTCCCATGGCGCCCATTACCATACTGTGAGTGATTGAAATTGAATTTTTTTTCTTGCTTTCATATTTTGATAGATCACTGTTGAAGAGATTAGATCACTTATCTAGGAAATGCACCTGACATTGAAGCTGTTTTATCCAAATAAAGTTGAGTTTTTTATTTGCTAGATATGAAAAATTAAGGTTACTAAATTAGCTTTTTAGTGTATCTAATTGTTACTTATCATACAAATTCAGGTGTTTTTCATGTTATCTGATGAAATTAATATTTCATTTAACTCATTTTATAGTGTTCTTCTTTTGTTGCAGCTCTCTTGAGATTGCAAATCTCAAGGCAAGTTGCGTTCAGGTTAAATCATAATTAAATTATTATCAAAAAGATTAGCGGCCTGAGATGCCAAAGGTGAATCTGGGTTTTTTCTTGATGGTGCACAATAAATCAAGATGTGAGCTTTTTTGTCCATGGCCAAAGAATAGATTTTATTTTTAACTTCATGTCTTTTCTCTTACATTTTCTGTTGAGATAGCCTGGTTTTTAGTAGGCCTTTCTCTTACTTGTAGACATGTAGCAACTGCTTAACTCGAGGTGTTCTAAGTTTTCATATCTCCATTTTGGTGATCTTTGTGTAAACTCGTGATGTTTTCGGGTTACAATCTTGTATTGTCCACGTGAATCTGGTCAATGTACATCTACCATAGATGTGTATTTTAATGTTTTTCGACGATCTGTGTGCTGATTAATTTACCTCTGCAGCTGGCCGAGCTGGCTGGCTTTAGTATTTGCCAGGCAGTAAGTTCATACAGCGGCACAAATTGAAATGCAGCAATATACCAGCTCTGAACTGCATGAGATTTAGCAGTCAAGATAGATAGTGCTCTACATCTTACAAAAATTAATCATTCACGCCGGATCGGCATTTTCGTTCTACAGTTACTGTTTTTTATCATATACATTATATCTAAGGAAATAGAAACCACTAGGCGCTAGTACTCTTTTCCATCCTAGAGCTTTTTGCAGCAGTAGAGTTTACTTTCTGGTGTATGCTTCCTGCGTTATTCTTGAAAATTGAAAGGCAGCTGGGTTTTGCACTAGAAAAAGCAACTTCCCCGATAATTTTGTTATGATCGATAATTTATAATCTGCCTCTAACTTAAGTTCGTTTCTAACTTCAGCCCACGTGTCAATTTTTATCACGGCATTTCCATTCAATGCCACACTGTTTATACTCGTTCAACTTTGCTACTTCACCACTGTAAAGTATAGACACATATCATTTTCTTTGAATTATTTCATGGTCATAGATGAAAATGTGTATATAGTATTGTGAGATCTATAAGAGGATCAAACGAAAAACAGATCTATCGCAATGAAAATGGAGGTTTTGATGAAGAAAATAAAGGAATCTAGATTAGAAGTATATATGCTGACTTTAGTACAGATTCTCCTAAGACTGATTGATATTATAGTTTTGACTTCGAAAGCTACACACTTGGGTCGTGTTTTCTGGTTTACGAACAGTAATTGAGTGAAGAACTGATAAACTAGATATAGTTTGAAGAAAACATGGGATCATTTTTGGTTATGTTGCCTTTTGCTTTACTGCAACATGGAATCTCGTAGCAGACAATCTTAATTGCTACAAATCATATGTAGTGTAGATCCTATAATAAGGTATTGTCTTCTTGAGCTCGTTTTCTAGTGTTGATGGTTTATACATGTTGCAGGTTTCTTCTTTCCTTGACATGCCTCTCTCAGAGGCTCAAGTGCAGCTGACTCTGAGCAAAATTCACAGGCTGCTATAGCAGAGACAAGTCTTGATCGACTTTTTGGAAGTAACAGTCGATAATCCCAAGGTTCCACCAATCAAAGATCGATCTTCATGATCAAATTCCAAAGTCAACCCAACATTTCTACATGACAAAACTATATCAATCAGCAAGAGCTCAAGCGCATGGAGACCAAAAAGATCGTTGTTGAAAACAGTTATATAGTTGGTAATAGGAATTTTGTTCTTTTTTTTTTCTTCACACCTAAACTCCTGATATAATTGTTAGGAGTCTACACGGGAGTCTTAGTTCCATATTGTGTGAATAATGTGAAACTCTTCGATAAATAACTCGCTTCTTGATCTTCGAGCTCGTTACATCGAAGAAGACAAACAAATAATTCAACTGTTACTCTAAGAACCACAAAAATTTGGGGATCTAAGAGCCATTAATGTATGTGTTGGAGATTTGGACGGCAAGAAGCAAGAACAAGTTGCAAAATTGATTGGTTGGTGGGTACAGATACACATTTGAGTCAATTTTCTTTTATTTTTCACGTGAATGCTCCTAAAATTAATATCTTCCTCACCAAGATCAAGTCTCCATATTTATTTATTTATTATTGTAATTTTCTAAGAAGAAATAAAAATAACTAGCCATGATATCATGAAGGAGAACCACTAATTAATTGAAAGCCCCCCAAAAATACTAATACACAATTATGTTATGGCTTCCACGTTATACTTTTTTATATATACATACATATTTTTATAAGAATGTAATGTATAATTGAGATGATAAGAAATGTCACAAAATGCAAAAGAAAAAAAAAAGAAATTACAAACTATCAATAGTTATGAGTTAGATTGAGAGGAAATATCCTAAATGCAATTGATTAGTAAATAGCTATATTGAACATAAATTTATTAGTGATCAATTAAGAAAAAAAAAATTATCCGATTCGAGCTCAAACAAACTTATATTTGTAAGCTCGATTTTAACTTCAAAATAAATATTTAAACTAGAATTTTAGTGAATTCTGTCCGTAAATATTCGATAGAAAGAATAATTTTAATTTAGTCAAATATTAAATGATTAGAATGGCGAGCTTATTTAACTAACTGATAAATTAATTGAATCTTTAATCATGTGGTTAGAATTTAAATCACTTTGAGGGAGGCCATTAGAAGAAATAGTGAACAATACGACACCGTGTTAGGTTTGCCTGCTGTGTCCAGACCCATTACAGTTGGGCTTTGAAGGAGAAAATCTGAAAGTGTGGTCCAGCCTGAGACAAAGCTCGTCCAATGAAGACCTTTCTTCTTGTTTTTGAATAATAATAAATCAAAAAGCTACCTCCTTTTTAATTTCCCAGTCATTGCTCTTCCTCTACCTGTCTCTCTCTGAGCTCTGGACTGTGCCAAGTTGGGTCTGCCACTGGGACTGTTCTCTGTATTTTGATTCTTCCACTTTCTCAGGTTTTTTTTCAGAGAGAACTGAGAAGAATCGATCATGGGTTGGATCCCATGTTCTGGAATATCAAGTAGTCAAGCTAAGAAAAAGAAGAAGAGGGCCATGATGAAGAATAACAAGCCACCTGTTGATCAGATTCCACACCCTTCAGGTCTCTCTATCTTGGGACTTATGGGTTTAATTTTTCATAAATTTGATTCAGGTCAATTTTCATGTTTATGGTGAAATTATTCTTTGTTTCAGTTTCTGGGTTTGTTGGGCTTTGATTAAAAGTTGTGTCTTTTGGATGTAATTGCCTTGTTTATTGCTGATATAGGTCTATTTTCATGGTTATGATGAAATTACTCACTGTTTCAGTTTCTGGGTTTATTGGGTTTTGATTCAAAGTTGTGTCTTTTGTATGTAATTTTGCTGTTATAGGTTAATGTTCATGGTTATGATGAAATGACTCATTCTTTCAGTTGCTGGGTTTATTGTGTTTTGATTCAAAGTTGTCTTTTGGATGTAATTGCCTTGTTCATTTCCGAGAGAGCTTTGAGCTACTTGAACTTGGAAGTCCACTTTTGGAACATTTTTATGGGTCTTGCTTGCTCAGTTTTATCTCTCTATTTTGATGTTTATGAGTCTAATTTTTCATAGATTGTGATAAGTCAATTTTCATGCTCATGAAGAAATTACTAGTTGTTTCAGCTTCTGGGTTTATTGGGTTTTGATTCAAATTCGTGTCTTTTTGGGATGTAATTGTTATTAGTATCTCTCGTGAGAGGTTTGAGCTATTTGAGCTTGGAAGTCCATATTTGGAACATTTTTATTGGCCGTCCATTTTTTTTAAAAATAAAAAATAATCAAGTCCTTGTTTTTATTCTCTTATCTTTTTTTAAAGTTTCTTTAAATTTCATGCTCTCAGAGAAACTGAAGAGAATCTCCTCTTCCTCAAGTGTCAAGGAAGCATCAAAACTCGGAGGATCCGATCACATTGCAGCCCAAACATTTACATTCCGTGAATTAGCAGCTGCAACTCGATATTTCAGAGCAGATTGTCTCTTGGGCGAGGGAGGTTTTGGTAGAGTATACAAAGGGCTTTTGGAAAGCATCAATCAGGTTCATTAAGCTCTTAATCCTTTCAAATAAGTCAGTAATCTGCACATTTTGTGGTAGTGGTGGAACTTGATCCATCTCAATGCCGTGTAGGTTGTAGCTATCAAGCAACTCGATCGAAATGGACTGCAAGGGAATCGGGAATTCCTTGTTGAAGTATTAATGTTAAGCCTCCTTCACCACCCAAATCTCGTCAATCTCATCGGTTATTGCGCTGATGGAGATCAAAGGCTTCTGGTGTATGAATACATGCCATTAGGATCTTTAGAAGATCACTTGCATGGTATGGACATTATCATAAGGGTTAATTGTACATAGCTATTGCGTACTATACGTCTTTTTGCACATAACTATCCTCAACTTTGAATTTTTACATCCAGCTATCTAAACTTTCCAAAAATTCACTTTTTGTCAGAAAATGACGAAAATGCCCTTTACCCTGATCTCAAAAGACTTTGTAACTACCAAAAACATTTTGATTTGATGTAGGAAATGGTTTTGTAGATGTAAAAAGACACCTTAAAAGATAATACTATGTAAAAGACAAGAAAAAAAATTGAGATTAGGATCAAGGGCTTTTTAGTCATTTCCAGACGAAAATAAACTATGTGTAATTTTTAAAAGTTTAGGTGGTGATAGTTAATTAACCCTTGTCACAATAACTCCTCATTTTAGAATACGCACTGTTTTGTGTATTGTTGATCTGAATGTTTGACTTTATACGATCATATTGTAGATGCATCTCCTGGTAGGAAGAGACTTGATTGGAATACACGAATGAAGATAGCTGTGGGAGCGGCCAAAGGGTTGGAGTATTTGCACGACAAAGCTAGCCCTCCTGTTATATACCGTGACTTGAAATGCTCCAACATACTACTCGATGAAGGGTTTCACCCGAAGCTCTCTGATTTTGGCTTGGCCAAACTTGGGCCTGTCGGGGATAACACCCATGTTTCTACGAGGATCATGGGCACGTACGGGTATTGTGCACCTGAGTATGCGATGACGGGTCAACTGACTCTGAAATCGGATGTTTATAGCTTCGGGGTTGTTCTTTTGGAGATTATTACGGGCAGGAAGGCTATTGACACTTCAAAAGCTACGGGCGAGCAAAATCTGGTCGCTTGGGTAAGTAATTTTCTGTTCACCGCTACATTATAGCTCTTTCTGTCTCAAAATAAGCGCTGTCTTCGATGTTCTGCGAAAATTAAGGATTAGTGTTTAGGGATAATCTCACAAAAGACCACTAATCTTGTTACATTTCTCACTCGACTATACTGACTTTTGTATTTTCACTTTACTCTATTTTGACAGTAAATGACAGAAATATTCGTGCAAAATTTGAGAGAATTTGGGCAAAATTTACAGTAGAATTTGAAAGTTCATGAAGGATATTTTTGTCATTTATTACCAATACAGTGTAAAGTGAGAAATTTTGTAAGTGTAGTGAGAAAGTTTAAAAGTTAGTATAGTCAAGAAAGAAATGTGGTAAAATTAGTATACTTTTGTGAAATTACCCCTAGTGTTAACGTTGTTACTGATAGGAAGTAGTGATTTATTGTTTGATTATGCAAACCACTATGTTATTGCTTCATGCATCTCAAAATAAGTGTCATACTCGACGTTTTGCGAAAATTAAGGATTCGTGGAGTTGTGTTTAATGTTGTTTTACTGATGGAAAGTAGTGATTTATTGTTTGTTTGATTGCAGGCAAGACCTCTGTTCAAAGACCGAAAGAAGTTCTCACAAATTGCAGACCCGATGCTGCAAGGGCGCTTCCCTCCACGAGGATTGTACCAAGCTCTTGCAGTCGCGGCAATGTGTGTGCAGGAGCAGCTGAACATGCGACCCGTCATAGCAGACGTTGTCACGGCTCTGAGCTACCTTGCTGCGCAAGTATATGACCCTGACGCTGAGCCTGTGCAGAGCTCTCATATGGCTCCTAACACGCCACCTAGATCGAAGAGGAACAGCAGATTGAACTGAGAAACGATGAGCTGGTTCATGTGGTGAGCTCAAATCCTTGAATCTATCGGTAGGTATACTTGTTACATTGCATTGTTGGTATTGCCTTGCAACCTTTGATTTTGGCCTTCTTTGTATAGTGTTGCTTTTAGGATTGATATATGAGCTCTGTAAAATTTTAGATCCAACTCTTGAGATTGTATTTAAATTACATATAAGGGATAATTGTAAAAAAAAAAAAAAGTACCCTCTATTATCGAGTTTTTGCAAGTTAGTTCCCTTGTTTTCAAATTGTTTGCAGTTTGTGCCCCTGGATGTATTTTATTGCATTTTGTCAATTTATTCTAAAATGACGATTTTACCCTTGAAATTTTAAATTAAAAAGTAAAAAACAAGGGTGAGGTGTTGAGATGCATATCGATTTTTTAATCTTATCCGACCCAAAAACTCAAACTGATAGGTGGTTATCTCGAAATGCTTATCTAGCGATCATGAAATCTGCATCCTTTTGTTTTGATTTATGAACCGGAAGGAAATACAACCGATCTTTGCCCAAACCATGAGTTTTGAATATTCTGACACCAACTCGATCCAGCGCAAAAGCTCAAGCATATGAGTGGAGGTGTCAAGATGTATTATCAAGTGGTCACTAAACATACATTCTTCCATAGTTAAGATCTCGATATATTTATCGAGTGGTCTCTAAAACCCATGTTATTCCAAATATAGGACACTTCAACACTATAATCAACTTGTATATTACTCTAGAACAACAACAATAGTATTAGTAATAATACAAGGTCATTATTGATCCCTTCCAAGTTCCAACAACAATGCTTGCTTTCCTTGAGCATTGCAAGTAGAAACTGAATAGCTTATTCTTCTTCTATCAGAGACTAATGCTACATTCAATCCAAGTTTTACATGAAGTTGTGCTTTGGTTTGGCCAGTTACTAACTTACTGTCCAGATGTTTGAGCTTTGATTTGGCCAGTTTCGTATTGCAGTGTCGCCTCCAACATTGACTCTGCCATGATGACCCTCTTCTCCATCTTCGCGACTGAGGACATAGCTCTATCGTATTTTTCCTGCACGTTACATCATCGAGTTCAGATCAGATATGAAACACAAACATGACCAAGTATAATAGATTCCAGAAGCATGCTTTTTCCTATGCCTTGGATTTATGAAAAATAGGAACAATCTCACAAACGTACACTAACCTTGTCACGTTTCTACTTTTGAACTCTCATATGACTACACTAAAAATTAGTCTTAAAAAATATACCAATTGCTACGGTCAATTTTCCCCCCAAGTTCCCTAAATTGATGTAGGGGTACTTGCATCATTTACTACCAGAATAGATTAATCTTCAAATTTTCAAAAAATATGCCACTGCTACAGTAAATTTATCCAGGTTCCCTAAATTGATGTAGGGGTATTTTTGTAATTTATTGGCAAAATAGAGTAACCTGAGAAAATCTGGAAGTTTAGTGTAGTTGGGTGATGAAATTTGAAAGCCAATGTAATTAAGTAAGAAAGATTAGAAAGTTAGTGTGTTTTTTGTGAGATCGTCCCTAAAAACATTGTAAACATTGCAGTTTACGTGTTTTAAGTTCATATTTCAAAATCATGCATCGCCATGACATAGACAAAAGAAGGAAGGAGGTGACCTCAAGCACTTTTAGTGCAGATTTCTGGGCAACAGCTTCTAGCTCAGCCAACTTGCAAGCATCTACAGACATCTTTTGCTCTTGCTCTACCCGCTTCAAGACCTATTACAATCACAACGAGTTCACGCTAGTTCAGGATTAGTAACAGCATCACCTAAATCAGCATAAGAACGTTCTTCCCAAATATGCATAAGTTGTTACATAATGAAAACCTGAATCATCGCAGCTTCTTGCTGTTTCTTATCGTGGAGGGTTTGCTTTAACTCTGCTACCTCTTGCTCCAACTCCTCCATCTGAAAGTCGTAGTTGCAGCCATGGAGCTCAGTAATAAAATGATAATCAGGTGATATGAAGCTTTTAACGGGTCATAAATATGAATAAGCATGAACGCATAATGATGGGACTGAAATGTGTACCCTGGCACTCAGTTGCAGTCGATTGTCTTCTTTGACCATATCCATTAGTGCTGTCTCAAGCTCCTCAGCTCTGGAAAAGAACACAAGCCACACAGAGATTCATTAGGAGCCCGTTTAAAGCCACATCGAGCAAAGCTTCTAGACCCAAATCAAAAGTAACCTATATGCATCTGTGAGCCGATAAAATTTGTTAACTTTACTGTGTACTCATGAACCGAACAAGTGTGTAAGGTTCGACTAAAAATCTATAACCAGTCCTTCATAGCACATTCTAATGACCATTCAGTCCTTTTAATCAGTTAGGTTTGACAGATCCGGGTAAAGTTTTGCCAGTACAGATAAGTACTAATAGATTCTCAGAATGGTTAATTACACCTAGCTACATAGAGATCTTTTTTCGCCGGAAAATGATGAAAATGTCCTTGACCCTAATGTCAAAAAAATTCATTAATACCCAAAATAATTTGATTAGATGTAAAAAAAAAAACGGTTTGTGTATATGTAAAAAGACTCTTCAAACGACAAGACTACTAAGAAGAAGAGAAAAATGCCATTTTTGAGATTAGGGTCAAGGGCATTTTCATCATTTTCTGGCGAAAAAGAGCTATGTCACATTTTTCGAACCTAGAGTAGCTGCAAAATGAATCTAGAATTTTGGTGCAGCTAGGTGTGATTAACCCTTTTCAAAATGATATGAGAAAGAAACTAGTAACCTGAGCACGGCCGCTCTTTTCTCCTCCAACAGCCTGCACATCTCGACCTTCAACAAGTCCACCTGCACATGAGCTGTTAATGATTGAAACTTAAAAGGAGTTAGGCACAAATCATCCATATTGTAACTAATTACAACTTGAATTATTCATATCATTTCCATGAAAAATAAGTATAAAGATCAGCTGGATTCACTAAAAATATGAAATGCACAACAGGGCAGTTGACGGAAGAGAATCAAGAACTCAAAAGCTACCTGCTCTTGAAGATCCGGTACAGAATCTGATTCTGAATTGACGGTTAAGCCCTTGATAAATTCATCAAAATCCGAGGGAGAGTCTGGATGAAATGTATCTTTAACTGCAGACCTTTCTTCGGAAGTCTTTTTTTCTTTTCTCATTGAATCATGCTTAAAGCTGTACAGTTTAGAACCGACCCCTTTAGAGTCCTTCCAAACCTTAACCCCTTTTGATCTTTCCTCAATCACTTGTAGTACAGAAGGCCGGTGCTTTTGTCTTAACTCTTGCAATCTCACTTCAGTTACCGCCAAAAAACCCATGCATGCAGTAATAACTAGCTGGCTACTATCGAATGTTGAACCAGCAAGGGACTGTAATACAGAAACTGCATCTCCAGCATCTTTAGTTGTCACTAACACTGGACCTACATAGAACAAATCTGAGAGAATTACGATAAATAATAAGAAGATAAGTTCAATTTACTTTATTGTTAATGTTTGGGTTAGTTGTAGATAGCTGTTGTGTATTATACTTCTATTGCACATAACTATCCCTAATTTTAAACTTTTACATCTAGCTACCTAAACATTGAAAATAATTATACATAGCTCTTTCCTGCAAAAATGACGAAAACGCCTAGACCCTGATATTTAAAAAATACCATTTCCCATCTTTTTAATAGTTTTACACTTTAAAGAGTCTTTTTACATATGCTCAACCATTTTCTACAACTAAAAAAAAATGTTTTTGGTAGTTATGAAGTCCTTTTTGAGATTAGGGTCAAGGGCATTTTCACCATTTTCTGGTGAAAAATGGTGAAAAAGAGCTATGTGTAAATGCAAATGTTTAAAGTTGGGGATAGTTATGTGAAAAAGATGTATAGTACACAATAGCTATTTGTAACTAACCCTTAATGTTTTACACATTTTGAAGTGCACATATACATGTTTGCATTCGGTACCATATAATTCCATCAGAGCGAGTGCTGTTCGAAATAACATGACACGATTTCCTTCAAACAGAAGCACATCCCAAACTCGAAGAACTGAAGACATAAAAAAAAATTACGAAATATTATATATCGGGTTTCAAAAATTAAGTGCTCAACCGCACCACATAAACCTCACCACTTTCCCAAGGAAGCATATTGACAAAAATAGAAAGGAACCAGGATGCAGATACCCATGTCACCTGCACTCCCAAGTAATCTAGATGATTAACTGCACAAGATGCCAGAGGGAAATAAGAAATCTATCTGCAGTGCTGAACTGAAGAAACTAAAATGAAGAAGACAAACCCAATTTCGGAAATCTTTCCCGCACTAACTCCTCAAAAACAAGTTGATCCACCTGAAAACACAAAAGAACTATTATCATATAGATTAAATAAGTGAAACCGCCCCTCTGAATATATGGATCTATTTTGCCATTCATTTTAGTATTTTACCTAATCAGATATAGAAATGAAATCCACAGGAATATGCTAGCATGTGTGAACACACCTGAGATTCGATCATTTGCTCTGTATAGTAGCCCTCGAAGTAATCATCAATAATGCCCACCAAAGCCCTGAGGGATCACATAAAAAAACAGACTAAAAAACTAACAGGACGTATTTATGTTATGCATACTCATATACACACACAAAAGTAATATATGGACATGCACACATTTTGTACATGTTGCATATTTGTCAACAAAATAATTAAAAGTAGTAGGTTTGAGAGAAAGAGAGCTACCAAAAGGCATTTTCCTCTGGCATCAGCAGTAATAACAGTCCAGCAAAAAAATTCATAGCCTGCACGTGTTTTGGATAGCAAATTAAACAAAAGTATAGACAATAACACCAGGACAGATTAAATCAAGGGGGAATTGCTTTAGACTACCCTTTTGAATCGTCCACTTACGAAAAACTACCGTTCGACAACAAAAAAAAAGTGAAATGTAAACTACCTTTTTGTATCGCCCAATTACATGAATGTGTTTCTCGACTCAAATGACTGCAGCAGAGAACATAGAGTGTGTTTCTTGACTCAGATGTTGCGCGAAAATAAATATGAAGTTCAGGTCAGAACTGTTCTTCTTTTTTTTTTTGTAGTTTAAGGTTCACATATTGTCAAAAGGTCGTTTTCCGTAAGTGAACGATTCAAAAGGGTAGGTTTAACAATTATCCCTTAAACACCATAGACTAGTTCTATAGTTAATTGCAGTGGATGAAGTCATGAAGCAAACAAGGGGCACAATCTAAACTGAAAAGAGAAAATATAATAGAACATGGAATATACATAGAAGATACTATTTGAATTCAGTTACCTGGCAGTACCCAACTGACGGATTATGCCGAGCATATGCTAAAAGTAAACGCCTCAAAGAACTCCTGCCGTTATCATCCCAAGCAGGATGACCTGGGAAAGTTCGCGGTATATCCTGCAAATAACACACAAAATTTAATCTTAGGGAGAAACCCTAGTTACAATAAGAAGTAACAGAAGTAGCACCTACGAATTTAAAAGATAAAGTCCAAGGTGCATTCATCTAATGACCTTCTCAATCTGCTTTCTCCATTTCGGGGCTACACCAGATGAGTTATCAGTCTCTTTGCTGTCGTTTGCATCAGTATCTGCGAGCAAATCTTGATAATATTTCTCCACCCGCCGAGTTCTCACTCCTAAAAAAGCTTGCCATACCTATAACAACAAGATTATGGAAAGTAAAGCCCTTCAAAGGAACGTGAGAGAGCTTAAAAATATACCTCTCCCCTGAGTTCCTTTGGCACTCCACCATGGACGAGGCACTCCAATTCTTCTTTCCAAGGAAAGAAAGGTTCAAAAACTAGCCTGTTGATCTCATCGCTCTCCATCTCTGAGACCTTCTCTGCATCATCTGACACCCCATCAACAAAATTCCCAGAGTTCTGTTCAGGAATCACTTGCAAAGGCTCCACAGTTTTCTTCTTATCTGTCATATTCTTTCTATTCTTGACACGTGCGCTCATCAGATTATCAATGGAAGTAAGCGATGGTCTAATTCGAATCCAAGTGCCGATCTCACAAATCTTTTTTCCCCGGGCCTCTTTTTCAGTTGAACCATTGAAAGCAGAGTCAGTACCACTAGAATCATTCCCTCTTCCACCCCTCTCTGAAACAGCCTCTTCTTCAGTATGTGGTGTTTCTTCATATATTTTCTCAGGAATGATGGGTTGAGCAAACTTTATTTGCAGATCAATGAAATTCAGCCATTTATCTAATCTTTCATCTTCTTCTTCCTGATACCATTAATCTGTTACGACAATGCATAATAACATTGACCCCAAAACAATTTGACATGGAAAGCGATCGTTTTTGTTGTTACATACTGAAAACAATCCAATTATTCCACAGGCCTCCCCTAGTCTAGATTGAAATGCAAAAAAAAAAAA
>JAYMSW010002838.1:0-13119 GCA_036897725.1 Erodium texanum | reverse complement strand
TAAAAGTAGAATATGATAGAGCTAAGAGGAGTATATAGAAATGGAGATGGAGATGATTACAGAGCATCGAGATCGTCGTCGGAAGAATCTGGAAGGTCCTCGACTTCTTCGACCTGCAATTCCTCCAAATCGAGCTCCCGAATCTGCTGCATCTGCAGCCTCTCCCTTGCCAGCATCAAATCGTCCTCCATTTCTCTATCCATCTCCTTCCTCGCTCTCGCTGAGCTTTTAGGTTTCTATATTTTTCTATTCTTTCTGAATATCGATAACGAGACAAGTTCTGTATCTCCCGGAGCGGGTTCGAAAGACCCGACCCATGCCCGCTCCGTCAGAGCTCACCAAAGTCAACGAGAGTCAACATCCCGTGGACGCTAAGCCACACTGACTCGCCAATCTCTTATCTCTCTCTCAACGTCTCTGGTTCTTCTGAACATCGCAGCGGAGCCAAATCGAAGCTCGAAGAAGACGATGGGTCGCGCGATTCTCTCTCATTTTCTCAACTTTCCCAGAACTGCTCCGAGCTTATCATCTTCCTCTTCCTCTTCAATGTACTGTGTATCACTCTCTCTGTGATTTCATTGTTTCCTCACTCCTTAATGTATCGATTAATTTCTGTTTCCTCTGAGCAGAAGGTCTCGTTTTCTTCCAATTTCGACCCAGTTCCTCAGAACAGCATCTTCAAATCGCCGCCATGTCTGCACTGCCTCCGCCCCTCAACAACAGCAGCAGCAACAAGCTGGTTCCGAAAGTTCTTCGAGCACTGTCAAGTGAGATTTGCTTGTTTTAGACTGTATGTTTATAGGATTTTTGGGTTTTGTGGGATTTTATGTATGCATTTTACTCTGTTTTTTGTGGGTCTGTTAGAATTAGGAACATTGATTTCTGGTTCCTAATTTTTGTTGCAAATTAGAGAAATTCGACTACCCATTTGGCTGATTTTGTATATAATTTGCTCCAAAAAATAGTCTTGCTGTTGTTTTATGCTGGATGTAAAGAGAAAGCTACATTTTTATGCTTGACTACAAATTTGGATTTTCAGTAATGTTGAATTATATATGTTTTACAGGAAGAGGATAGTATCTGGTGTTCAACCCACGGGATCAATTCACCTTGGGAATTACCTTGGCGCCATAAAAAATTGGATTTCCCTTCAGGTTCTTTTGGATTTCGTTGCTCTATTAGAACTGCTAGATTTGATGTTATGTCTTATGTATCATAATGATAACCGTAACCTTACATCAAAGATATTCTCATTACCGGGATAAACTTCAAGTTTAAGTTTTTAGCTTTTGGGATGTAGACTCTCTTTAGAGTTGACATAACTTTCAGTCTTGTCATTATTGCTTTACCCCCTTGTTAGTTTGGCAATGATCCTTGTTTGGTTGACCATCCTTATGTTACTTAAAACATTGCAATGCATTATGGCACTTAAATTTATGTTTATTCTGTTCTTGTGCCATCTCAGTCAGCAAACATTATTTGGGTATGAAAATGGATTCATGGATTTTCATACAGTTTTAGGATGGCATATGTTATGATGTAGAAATGCCTTCTGTAGTCTATGG
Source organism: Erodium texanum (assembly GCA_036897725.1). Taxonomy (NCBI): domain Eukaryota; kingdom Viridiplantae; phylum Streptophyta; class Magnoliopsida; order Geraniales; family Geraniaceae; genus Erodium; species Erodium texanum. The sequence goes on along the minus strand of JAYMSW010002838.1, from coordinate 11,554 downwards.
CACCATATTTAATAATGAACTGAACATACAATTGTTTGTCCAAACATTTTAGGTGCTACTACTAAGTTCTAATCTTGTATTCCAGGATTAATGAATCTTGTTATGTGTTTGTTCGTGCAGAATACATATGACACTCTCTTCTTCATTGTGGACCTCCATGCGGTATGTTGTACAATTTGGTCAATAATTTCAAAATTACAACATCACGTGAGATTGAATTGAATCTAGTAGAACTGATCCTTGTGCATGGACAAAATTAGAAAAGCATCCTCACTCTGTTGTTCTCTCTAGTCTGTACTTTTTACCACTCACTGTTCCATCAATTGAATTTTATGTTGCTTTGTTTTGGGCCTGTTGGGTGTTCCATCTGTACTTTGGAGAGCCTTTTTGCTCGAATGCATCATAACATGAACATATGATCTAAACTTCAGTAAGGCTTACTGTAATAATTTATAGAGCAATGAGCATGGTTACTTTATGATTCTTCATAGCTAGTTCTGTTCAGAAGCTTCCACTTCATGTTTGAGAGATCGAAATGGAAATCAAGAGATAGATTGGGTGTGGGTGTGGTTGGTTTTTAGACTTTTGGAGGATTTCCACTTAACATTTCATGGAGCTCCTGTTGATGGTTGAGTAAACAAAAACATAACATAACACGACTTTTTAACTGTGGAAAATACTGTAACTTGCAGATTACATTACCATATGACACACAACAATTATCCAAAGCCACAAGAGATACAGCAGCCATATATCTAGCATGTGGTGTAGACACCACCAAGGTCTGTTATAACTATCATGCCTTCCCTACATTACTTAAGATCTATATTTATGCAAGTAATTTTATTCTAATTATCATTTGGTTTTTTATTTGTGCATGCAGGCTTCTGTTTTTGTGCAGTCTCATGTCCATGCTCATGTTGAATTGATGTGGCTGCTTAGTGCAGCCACACCCATCAGTTGGCTGAACAGAATGATTCAATTTAAAGAGAAATCCCGCAAGACGGTGTGTTAATAAAATTCCCCCTTATGATGATCATTTGTCTTTCTTCTGTAATATTATTTATTTTCCCATTACTATCACATCTTTGTATCAATCTAATTTAACCCCTTTCTTTTGAATTTTCCTCTGTAGGGAGATGAAAATGTTGGTGTTGGACTTTTAACTTATCCTGTTCTCATGGCTTCAGATATTCTTTTATATCAGGTGGTTTTCAAACATTTTACGCTGTATATTAGCATCAATAAAAATTCTTGTAACTTGTTTAAATTGTTTTGTAGTTAACATGCCTGTTAATTTGACTCTCTCTTTTTTGGTGAATTTTATTTTCAGCATTCAGAATAAACATATTTTTCATACCTAAAATATGTACTGAGTCAGCTTTTACTGTAATGAATGATAATTATCCTGAATATGCACAATCCTTATACATTGCAGCGTACCTCTGCAGTCTGATTTTGTCCCTGTCGGTGAGGATCAGAAACAGCATCTGGAGTTGACTCGTGAAATAGCTGAGCGCATCAATTATTTATATGGAGGAAGGAAATGGAAGAAATTGGGAGGGTAAAAACTTCTTTTTCACCTGTAGATAGTAAACATATCACCACTTGGACATTTATTTTCTCTTAACTAAAAGCTTGACCTATCTTCTTCCATGTTCTGGTTTCAGGCAAGGAGGCTCTGTTTTTAAGGTAATTTTTGCTACTTGAGTTTATGTACCATCTGAACTATGGGATGAAGCTAACTTGAATAGTCTACTGATTTAGGTTCCTGAACCTCTTATACCACCAACAGGTGCTCGAGTCATGTCCCTAACTGATGGCCTCGCCAAGGTTTGCGCATTTCATCATTTGTAGCACATTAAGTATTTTTAGGAAAAATATCACTCAGCTATCACGAAGTATACACCATTCTCAACCAACTACTGTTCAAAAAGTTTTTGAGAACCCCCTAAGTTTTTTCGGCCTCAATTTACCCCAAAAGTTGACAGAATTGGGGTAAAATGAGACTAAAAATACTTGTGGGGGTTGTCGAAAACTTGTTAAACTTAGGGGTAGTTGGTTGATAATGGTGCATACTTGGGGGTAGCTGAGTAAGATTTTCCCTTATTTTTGTATATTCATGTTTTTTTTTATCTCTAATTAATCAAACAAAGTAGTATTTATGTATATTTTCAGAATACAAAAATCATTGCAATCAAACATAGACAAGTTGAAGCTTATTCATGTTTTTATATCTCTAATTGACCAGACATAGATTGTTCAAGTTATTCCGTAGACATTCAGTCTTGTTACTTGTAAAACCAGTTGAATATGTCATTACCCACGACTCACCCTAACTACTATAATCGCATTTATTTAGCACCAATATTCATAAACTTGCTTTTCAATCTCTAAAACCAACACTGTGGATAAATAAATTATATGTCAGATCTCCCAAAATTGTTTCGTAGGCCTTTATGGTAATATTTGCTAACATTTCTTTTATGGCGTGTAAATAAGATGTCCAAATCAGCAACTTCTGATCAGTCCAGAATCAATCTTCTCGACCCAAAAGATGTGAGCATAATGACTTGTTGCCTTTATATGTCCATGAACTTAAATATTCTTCTCTTTGAAGTGTTTATGATTATTGTTGTTGCCGGTTTGTTTTGTAGGTAATAGCAAACAAGATTAAACGCTGCAAAACCGATGCATTTACAGGGTTAATTCTTTTTTCCCCTTGAGTTTCTATGTCTTAAAACCTCGCCATTTTTGGACTTCGATTTCTTTTTATTTGATTTTTTTTTTCCCTTCCTCGATTTCTTCAGCTTGGAATTCGACAACCCTGAAAGACCCGAATGCAATAATCTTCTCACAATATATCAACTTGTTTCAGGCAAGACAAAAGAGGTAATATTACTCATGTTATCCACTTTGTTTGAAGTGTATCACTTCACTCTATATTGATGGTAAATGACAAAAATACCCCTGCAGCAATGTAGGGAACATGGGCAAAATTTACTGTAGCAGTGAAACTAATAAAGGGTATTTTTGCCATTTACCCGAAATAGGGTAAAGTGAGAAAATTTGAAAATTTCGTGTAGTTAAGTGAGAGAAGTGTGACAAGATTAGTGTACTTTTGTGAGATTCTGCCATTTTAACATTACAAATGTAACATGAAAGATATAATGTTCATCTTGTAATCCTTAAATTTCTACAATCTTTCAAAAACTCGCATCAGAATCTCTCAGTCTATGCATTTCTGTCACAGGAAGTTGAACAAGAATGCCAAGATATGAACTGGGGTTCGTTCAAAACCGTTCTAACCGATGCCTTGGTCGATCATCTTCATCCCATCCAGGTTTCTACATGGATTATAATGATTCAAACATCTAAATTTCTCTCAAATACCATCCAGCATATGTAGACCCGTAAACTATCCTTTTTTTCCCACTGTTGTAGGTCCGGTACGAGGAAATCATATCTGATTCAGCATATTTGGATCGAGTTCTTGCAGAAGGTGCTCTGAGAGCTTCAGATATAGCAGATGCCACTGTCAGTAATGTCTACCAAGCAATGGGTTTCCTCAGAAGATGAAACCTTAAAGCTATGCTTTTTTTGGTGATCCTTTGCTCACAACATGAGGCTTTGTTCACAATAAGGATAAAAAAGAGACATGCATTTTTGTATTATTTTTTTTAGCTGTCCAAGCAATTGTAATTGTTTTTCTTGGGTTATTTTTGTGTAACCTAAACCGGTTATGGGCAAGAACCGAGTTTTCAATCTGCATTTCTGGGTTAAATGTGTCGGGAAAACGAGAAAAAAAAAACCGATATATTTAATAATTATGTTAAAATGTTCGTGTTATATTCCATACACCACTAAATAAAATAATAAGGTTTTTTTTTTATCTGATTCGATTTCGATTATAACCGAATATTGCCCCCTAATTGGGAGGAAATCGGAGCATGGCATGCTATTTGTGTAACATGCAAATTACACTGACTCGTTAGTTGGAAAAAAAGCTTTTGCCAACGCTTTCTCGACGCCAAGAGTCAATGAAACTCAATAAAAATGTCAAAATGTTGTGACATATTTAAAAATCTTACTATTAACTACGAAAGTCTAAAAGGCAAATTTAAATAAAATTTTGTGTTCCAATAATGAAGTTGTAAACATAATTAAAATAATGTGTTCAAACTTTAACATTAAACTCAAAAGAAAGAAGCTAACATGTAAATCTAAGAACAAAAACTCAAATTTATAACACGTTTAGCAATGTCCCTATCTAAGGGACAAAGTCCTTATTTAGGGAAATAGCCTTAAATATCATTTAATTTTCTCTATTTTCAAAACTGACTCCATTAATATGATATGTTTTTTTTTGTACCTATAAACGATCTCCTATATATGTATGTATAAATGATGTGTTCTTTAACACTCACTAATAATAGTATATATAAAAAAATTACAATAAGCCCATGATAGTTGATACATTGATTAATAAAATCAAAATCGTGTGTATTTGACTTACCTAGAGTCAAATTATTATTATTTTCTTCTTACTTTACCCAATAATTAATAATTAGAGCCGTCTAAAAGAATATTTACATAATAACAAATCAAAATCAAGACCTACACCATATATACAAAAGAAAATAAAAAGAAGTAAAAAAAAATGTTATCGGCACAAATTGCGTGATGATTGATGAAGTAGTTGAGTCTCTCTATCTCTCTCTCTCAAAATTCAAAACCATCCCATATATATATGTATTATCTTTTTGAGATATAAAAATAAAGAACATTTTTTTCTTCTTCTTTTTATAGATCATTTAATTGAAGAGAAGCAATATTGGAGATGGATAGAAGAGGCAGAGATGAAGAAGTTCAGAAGGAGATATCAGATGGAGATGTCGAGCTTGATGATGATGGAAAACCCAGAAGAACAGGTTCTTTATTTATATCTTATATATTAATTTATCATTCCCATATATAGATTCCATGTTTTTGTTTGTTGGTAACATTTATTGTATTTGCAGTTTTGTTTTATTGATGAGTTTCTTTTCTTTTTCCTTCACCTATAATTTTTTTTTAGAATTAGAATGATTATTGTTTAGTAAGAGATAAACACATTTTTTTTTTTGAAGTTATAGGTTTGAATTTTAGTATCTGAGTGCAAGTGTGGAGTGAGCTAGGTTAGAGTCAGTTTAGATTTCTTACTTTATTGCTGATAAAAAGATAGAAGAGCTTTAGAATTAAAATGATAGATTAAAAAAAAAACTACTTAGAGATAACCTTTTAAAAAAAAAAACTAATTATTGAAGATAGCTTGAGATGGAGTCATTTGAATTTATCATATTTATTGTTCCAAATTTCCACTAAAAGTCCTTTAATCTTGAGAAGTTATGTTTTTTTATACTCAAATAATTTTATTATTATTACTGAACTTTTATTTTCCAGCTTATTTTTCTATTTGGGATTCTAATGTAATTAAGTTTTTGAATCAACTGGAGATGATTTTTTTTTTCTCCATAATTTCTCGATGCGATTGAAAACACCATATTTAACTATAAATAGTCCTCCTAATACTCAACAACAATATAATGGAAGCATCAAAGTTTATAAGTATTTCCTATTTTTTTTCTCATGAATGTTTTGATATTACTCATTATTAATTAAAAGGTAATTAAAAGGGACCTAGGTTTTATTGACATGAAGATATCTATCACATTCCCATTGTTTGCAAGTTTTCAATCCGGACGAGTTCCCCGTCATTTTCTCCATGTTAGCCATCTTAAGAAGCAATATTCGTGTAAATTCACAATTAAGATTACGTGTTCATGAACAATTCATACAAATATTTTATTTACACGGATCTTTAACTCATCAGATCAAAACACGTAAACGAATGTGACAGCACTTGCATATATTAATAAGGGTTAATTGCAAAAACTAACGGTCCCTAAACAAATATGTACAAGAAGTAATGGTGAACTACTAAGTCTGCAAAAAACAACGGTAAAGAAATTTTCCGTTTGCAATCCGTTATCTTTGACAATTTTCAGACCAATTTTTTTGGAAATCCCCAAAATACCCCTCTCCAAAAGTAAACTTTACCCTATTCAAACCCTAAATTATGAATCCTAAACTACCCTCTCCCCAGATCTAACACTAACACTATTATTTTCCTCAAACCAACCCCTAAAATACCCTACCCTTAAATCAGAAGGAAGGGTAGAATGGTCATTTCATAAGAAAACTAATGGTGTTAGTCAGTTTGCAAATCAGCTAAAATTTGTTGATTTTAAGGGACCTAGGTTTTATTGACATGAAGTATATATCACATTCCCATTGTTTGCAAGTTTTCAATTCGGACGAGTTCCCCGTCATTTTCTCCATGTTAGACATCTTATGAAGCAATGTTTGTGTAAATTCACAACTAAGATTACGCGTTCATGAACAATTCATACAAATATTTTATCTACACGGATCTTTAACTCAACTCTGATCAGATCAAAACATGTAAATGGATGTGACAACACTTTCATGGATTAATAATTTTGTGGTGCAGGGACAATGTGGAGTGCAAGTGTGTTGATAGTAGCAGGAGTGATAGGGTCAGGAGTGTTGTCACTTGCATGGGGCTTGGCTCAGCTTGGTTGGCTTGGTGGTGTGGCCACTTTAATTACATTCTCAGCCATCACTCTCTATGCTTCAAATCTCTTGGCTGATTGCTATAGATCTCCTCATCCCATCACTGGAACAAGAAACTACACCTACATGCAAGCTGTCCAATCCATCTTAGGTAACACATGTTAATCATGTGATCATCCATAAGCTTAATTACATTTTAGGTGGATTCTCATAGTCGTTTCAGATCGAAGTGGATTTTGAGTTCGAAACAAGGGAAGTGTTGACGTATAAGGAGGCTATAACAGACGTTGGTGGATTCCGTAGGTGGGTGAATAGGTTGGCGACACGTGGTTGTATTTTCGAAAAATATTAGGGGTTTTTTTAAAAATCTGATACCATCTCTCACTGTGGAACCTTCGCATCTTCTCGTTTCTTTCTTTTGTATAACGGAATTAACAGACATAATTTTATAAACATATTTAGGCCTGTTAATTCTCTTGGGTAAAAGAGAGAAACAGGAAGACGCAAGGGTTGTACAGTGAGAGAGGGTATCAGATTTTCTTTTTTAAAAGCTCTAATATTTTTCAAAATCCAACCACGTGTCACCAATCCATTCGCCCACCTATAAAATCCACCAACGCCTGTTATAACCACCTCGTTTAAGGGTTCCCTTGTTTCAAACTCAAAATACACCGCACCCCACATAATGACTCTGTGTTACAGCTTGAGTAGATTCCCAATCTGAAACAACGATGTGAACCCATCCACTATAAATACTCTAGTTATTTATTATATTAATTAACTAATTGTTAATTTAATAGGAGGATCAAAATATGTGGCCTGTGGGATTATCCAATACGTCAATCTCGCCGGATTGACCGTAGGCTATACTATCACAGCTTCTGTGAGCATGGTGTAATAAGACGATTATATCCATCTTAATCACAATTGAGACATCGAGCATTGCTCTTAATTTGTACTAAACTTTGAATTTCATGAAAACGATTTCAGGGCGATCCAAAAATCGAATTGCTTCCATTTACGCGGCCGGGAAGCTCCATGCAAATTTTCCAATAACCCACACATGATCGGGATTGGAATTATTGAGATCTTCTTGTCTCAAATCCCAAGCTTTCACAAGCTCTCTTGGATATCGACTCTCGCGGTTCTCATGTCTTTCGGATACTCATCGATCGGGATTGGACTCGCCATTGCAAAGATCGTCACAGGTACCATTATGGTCAAAGACATTTTCGTTATTTTTGTAAAAAAAAAATGAGCTATCTGTATTTCTTAAAATGTAAATAACGTTTTCAATAAAACATGTACACTACATAATAACTATTCATTAAAATAACTCAATAAATGAAAATATTAAATTTATAATAAAGACAATATTTATATACATGTGTCACAGGACCTGTAGGAAGAAGTAGCTTGACAGGAGTGGAAGGCTTGTCGGAAACAGACAAGATGTGGACAACGTTCCAAGCTGTCGGGGACATCGCATTCGCTTGCTCTTATTCCTTAATCTTGTTCGAAGTTCAAGTAAAAAAAACATACATTTCATCTATTACACACACACATATGTTACTAACATATATATGTGAAGAAATATGTTAACATGTCACATATTCTCGTGGATTCGGAACTTTTCAGGATACTCTTAGCTCGACCCAACCCGAAAACAAGGTGATGAAGAAGGCTAACACGATCGGGATATTGACCTCGACGACCTTCTACCTTATGTGCGGTTGCTTGGGCTACGCCGCGTTCGGTAACGATGCACCGGGCAATATGATCAGTGGCTTTGGATTCTACGAGCCCTTTTGGTTGATCGATCTCGCGAACCTCTTCATCGTTTTGCATTTAGTTGCGGCGTATCAGGTACGGTTTGATCACCGTTTGATATGCATTTTGGTACATAGTCGCTCTATTAGTTTGAACTTTAAGATAGGTCGGGTTTTCATCTCAGTATGATCGAATGTTAAAATTTCCTTCCTAGAATCCACTATCCTCTTTTAGCTATACTTTTTAATCGATAAAAATAAGGTATTCTTAAATTCTAGTTAAAGCAGGCCACTTATATTATGTCGGACTTCTACGACTGGTGGACTTTTGCCTATGCACCGGGGTTTGCATGGTGCTAAAATATAAAGAGGCACACCCAATTCAGTCAGGCTCTAATACCATGTAAATATGAGTTAAAATTGGTTACTTATAGCAGGTCAGACTTCCACAACATATTGACGGGTATTAAATTAATCATCATAATCAAATCAATCATATTTATTCTGATTTGATTATCGTATGATTTGATAACCTTCAGCATAGTTAAAAAGTAAACCTTATCAGCCGGGTGTAAGTAGCTTTTTTCAACAATATTAGAGTCTAATTTTTGACTTGACATACAGTACATCCTTTCAATCTGACATGCACATAAAGGAGAAAGTTATCGTGTCTCACGTCTAAAAGACGTGCACGACCTGATAGTCTCCCGAAACCTACACTAGCTTGAACTATTAGGCGTATCATGTCCCACCATTTTTTTAGTAACCAACATCTCGTTACAAATCCGATATATTTATCAAGTAACGACAAGATTCACTGACCAACTTATCTCGCAGATTCTAGCACAACCCGTGTTCAACATAATCGAGTCGCTAGCATGCAAGAGATGGCCCGCATCCACATTCGTGAACGCAGAGTATCCCGTAAAGATCCTCGGCACCAATGCCTGGAGCATCAACATGCTAAGGGTTACATGGAGGACTAGCTTTGTAGTGACAGTCACTGTGCTCTCCATGGCCTTCCCGTTCTTCAACAACGTGCTCGCCCTGCTCGGGGCCATCAGCTTCTGGCCCCTAACGGTGTGCGTCCCCATAGAGATGCACATTGCTCGGACCAACATCAAGAGGCTCACAATGAAATGGCTCGGACTCGAGACCATAAACTTGGTCTGCTTCCTAGTGGCCCTAGCCTCGGCTGTTGGGGCCATCCAAGGGTTAGGTCAAGGGCTCACCACCTTCAAGCCCTTCCAATTTAAGGTGTGATTGATTAGCTTATAATTTGAAAGAACCATTTAGGTTTAGAATAATAAAAAAAAAACATGTACTTTTATTGGAAAATGTGAATATGTGTCATCGAGTTTTGATCTATCTTCGTTTTATTCTCTGATCAATCGGTACGATTTAGAATGTTGTTTTATGTGTTCGATGTTTTACTATTAATTACAAAACTTATTTTGATCGACTGCACGCCACGAAAAACGCTTTATCGTGAATTAGGTTCCATAAACACACCAAATTTACGTTAAAATAAAGAAGATTTTATAGCAAATTTACGTTTTGTGTTGAAGTTGTTCTTAGGATTGCTCGTACAAATCAATGGATAGCAAATTTATCAAGTGATGACGTGATTTACATGAGACCGAGCAACAAGATCAAATAAAGTATCAAACTCCTAAAATCTCAATAATGGTCGAAACTTATTTTATATCAAAATCAGATTATTCCTTTTAATATTGTCATGAAAAAAATTCAATAAATAATACAAATCATAAGAAAAAATCACATTCACTCATTACATAGTCAAGGTAATTTCACGAAAAAAAAGTTACAAGCGACACGAAAGTCCTCGGACAAAAAGAACTGCGATTTTCATGTAATTAAGACAAATACTTTACTAATTATATTATGTATTGTTGGATTAATTAACTCCTTTTCTATTTCTCTTCTAATTTGCAAAACAAAACTATAATGAACATATCAAAATGTTCAATATCACTCCTTTGGCTAGCGACATCTTTGGCCCTTTGCGGAGCCTCGGATCCGCAAGGCAAAGCGCCCAAAGAGCCGGTAGACCGGCCGACCATGGACGGGCACTACCTCGACTATCACAACAAGTTGCGCGAGCGCGTAAATGCCGCTACGCTGGTGTGGAACGGTACCTTGGCCGAGAGGGCGTCTAGACTGACGCAGAATCGGAAAGACTGTCGTAACCCGCCGTCACACGAGCCGGACATAAACTTTTTCTTCACTCCTAAAGTGAATAACGGCGACGCGGGCCTCGCGTATTACAATGCGATGGATTGGGAGAGTTACGGGTACCTTCCGGATATCGAGTCGTGCCCTGATTTTTTCCCTTGCGATAGTTTCATGAAAATCGCGCGCCCGAACGTCACCAGTGTCGGGTGCTGCGACAATCCGTGTGACGTAAAGGGGACTGTCATTTTGTGCTACTTCTCTCCTTTGTTGGTCGAGCGACCTGCCCTGTAAGTCTTCCGGTTTTTCCCGTTCTGGGGTTGATTTCACTTATAACGTGCATATATATAGTCCTGACTCGCCCGACTTCAAAATATCGAGTCAGATTTGACGATTAAACAGACATATCAATGAGTCATCGTAGAAAAAAAGCGTTAGTTTGAAAATAAGTTTCACATTTTTTTTTAGTTAGTCATGTCAATGAGTATACCAGTAAGGAGGGTCATGTATTATAGGGTTAATTACACAAACATACACTAACGTTATTTTTTTTCATTTGGTGCTCATTTGTTTACGCAGCCCGCCGCCCGGGCCAAAAATAGACCCGCAGAAGTACGTGGACGGATTCAACAAACTCCGCAAGCGAAAGCAAGTGCCTCCGCTGGAATGGAACGACCTTTTGGCCGTAAAGGCGCGGGCGTACACAGACGAGTACAGGGCACCTATGGCGTGCGAGGGCGTGGGCAAGAAGGAGTACGGGATGGAGGTAGACATATTTTTCTCCGAAAAGGACGACAACCCCGACCAGGCGCTTGATTACATGATGAATTCCATTGGTTGGGAGGGCTATGCCTACGACCCGGAAACTCGCACCTGCCCAGTCGGGATGGAGTGCGAGCATTTTGTCCGGATCGCCTCTCCCACCACCTTGCACGTCGGGGGCGCCGACATTCAAT
>JAYMSW010002837.1:0-13119 GCA_036897725.1 Erodium texanum | reverse complement strand
TATGGATCAATAAAAGTATTGATGATTGATAAAAAAAAAATAGGCCAATACATAGAGCTCATGAAGAGTACTTGTGCAACTCGCAAGCCCAACGCCTAACATAAGCCAAAAAAATTATAGGTGCAAGAGTACTTTCAACCTAAGACATGAGGTTGGTAAGCTAATACACCAACCTTTAGGTTGTAATGCACTTGTTTCTTTTCTTCTCTTCTCCACTTTTATATAATTGAAAACATAAAGTGAAACTGAAGCAAAGTTCCACATCACCCAAAAATAGACACGAGTGCTTCCTCATTTCTCTATAAAATGAGATTAACCCCCTCAACTTTCAATTCTCTGCAGAGATTATTACATTGCTTGTTCTGGGCTCAATTTTATGGGCTCCTTGGTGTGAATTTATTTGGCCACGTTGGAACAATTTTTTGATTTATTTTATTGTGTAATATTATTTGTTGGTCTAGTTCATAATAAGTTGAAAACCGTTAAAAAAACTAGTACTTTTGAAATCTTCCGGAACTGGTCACTATTCTTGTTTCGGTAAAACTAGATGCACCTGTTTGGTTTAGAAATATGATGTCCGGTCTGGTTAATATCTCATGTCGGACAGGCCGCTGACAGGACACTTTGGTAGGGGAGGATGTCACAGGACGGGCATTTACACTCGCTAGTAGGACACTATGAGCCGAAGGCTGGGCAGGTTCGACCATGGGCACAGGTTCAACCAAGTGTCGGATCTTGGTCGAAGGGTGTCGGCCCTGGGCGCTGGATCGACCAAGAGCTGGGTCCTAGTCGAGATCCAAGGAAAGACGCGGTCCTCGCCGAATTCCTTGTGGAGCACGCACTAAAGGCTGCCTAATGCTTGAATTACCAATTGCTTTAAGTGTAGGAAGGTTACCTATTGTGTATATTGCCTATTCCTACTTGTAGGAAAACTTCCTAATTGGTTAGAGCAATCAAAAGAAGAAACCTAGCCTATATTTCCTATTTTGCTGTAGGACTCTTCTATATAAATAGGGATGATCCCTTCATTGTAAGTCATTCACAATGTTACAACACATTATGTACTTAATTCAAAAAGCCCTTTGAGAAACCCAATTTCTCGTATTCTTTGTTGTCTTATTGATTGTTTGTGTATTAATCATACTGTTCACTTTTAATTGTTTATTTTCGTAAAAGTATAGGTTGACCAAAACGTAATCTGCGTATTCACATTAGTGATATTAGTCATTGGACCACACGAATCTTAGTAACCCTAACTCTGGCTCAGTGACATTAACCAATCATGATCATACCTAATGCAGAGTAAGTTTGTTATCTATCCTGGTATTAACAAGACATTCATCTTAAGTGTATCCATAATAAATCTCTCAGAAAACAAATAATTCTCACAACACAGTTATAAATCATTTCTCAGTGTATTTCTCACATTCAAGAGACCCAAAATTATATCCATTAATTTGGTGCACAAAGCTTCAAATTTACTTCTCTATACTGTTTATAGGTTGAAAACTTTTAAGTGCAATGAAGATGCTAAAGTACACCAAAAATGGAAAACCAATTTAACCTTGAATGGAGTAACATCGCGAGCAGAAACACAAAAGGAAGTCTAGGGTTCATTACTTGGTATGAGAAAAAAAAATCTAATGCAAAAAAAATCTCCCATAGTCTTTCCCTACAATCCATATTTTCCTAGTATCAATATGATCTATGCAATCCAAGTAGCACCAACCATCTTAGCCATGAAGCTATACCGATCAGCAGCTTCGTCAATCTACACAAGATCAAGAACCAAAAGGTCAGTTCACTCACTACGACCACGTGCAAAATAAAGCAACAGAAATAAGACAAATCAATACAATTTTCTGCGTTGGTCGTCCAGCTCCATGCCCTGCCTTGCATTCGATGCGGCCGATAATTGGGTTGGTCTGTGGGCTTTTCTCCAAACTTGTGAATAGAACATATTGCATTGTCTGAACAACCCAAAAAAAAAGTCAGTCAGTTACCTTACAAGCTGTTGGTTATAAGGAACATACAATGACCTCTATATTGATCAAGATTTGACTAATTGTACCATTTGGAACACGAATATTGTTCTGCTACCAATTAATCCCCAAAAGAAGAGCATTCGTTTAGCGGGCACTAGAATGCAAGTATCATGGCACTGAATTTAACAGGATTTAGTTGATATAACATTTCTTTGTTAATGCAACAGTTCTAAACAAATAGAAAAGGATCTTACCGCTAAGAGCTTCAATGTGTGCAATGGCACAACCCGATCATCATGATCAGCGGTCAATAGCATGGTAGATGGATACTGGGATGGTTGATCTGGATGCTCTTCCCATGGTCTCCGAACATTATGAAGTGGCGAGTACTTGATAAGCCAGTGGAACTCGTCCTCCTTATCTGAACAGCCGTAGTCAGAGGTCCAAGCATGGCCTATAGTGAACTTGTGGAACCGAAGCATGTCCATCACACCAACATGAGCCAGAGCACAGCCAAAAAGATCCGGTCTCTGTCAAAGCCAAAACCAACATAAGTTTTGCAATTTTTTTTGTTAACATGGTATTGCAAAACTAAAAGAGAAAATGAACCAACTGTAATTACCTGATTTATACAAGCCCCGACAAGAAGCCCACCATTACTTCCACCTTCAATGCATAACTTACTGGGCTGGGTATACCCAGCAGACACAAGGTACTCTGCTGTAGAAATAAAGTCATCAAAGCAATTTTGCTTTTTTGCTAGTGAACCAGCTTTATGCCATTCCTCTCCATATTCTCCGCCACCACGAATGTTTGCTAGGCAGTATACAACACCCAAATGTTTTGTCAGTACAGCACGATTCACGTTGAAGGACGGTGTAAGACTTATATTGAATCCACCATATCCATACAGCAAACATGCATGTGATCCATCCAAAGGAATATTCTTTTTGCAGACTATGAATATTGGTATCTTGGTACCATCTTTGCTAGGCACAAAAACCTGGAAATAAAAAAAACAAATAGACAAAAGGGTAGTCGTTAGTATAACAATAATATAAAAATGAAGTGATTTAGGAAAAAAAAGTAGAACAATATGCTTAAATTATATCTGTAAACTAATACCTGATCAACCTGGAACTGTGACCTATCAAATCCAGGAACACTAATTTCACGAAATATCTTCATCTCAGGAACCTCTTTTGTTAAGTCACACTGATATATAATCCCAGGAGTGAGGAAGCTAGTGAATTTAATAAAAACTAAACTATCTTCACGTCGGGCAGAAATCCCAGTGACTGAACCAATATCAATGGGTAATTGATGCACTAAAGAACCTGTCCTCAAGTCCCTTATCTGCACAACATACTTCACATCACTCAAGTAGCTAACAATCATTTGGTTGCCATTAACAGCAAGAGCTGATTCAAGCACATCTCTATCAGATTCTGGTAGAACTTCAATCCATTCGGTTGGTTTCTTGAGATCTACCCGAACTAACTTGTATTTTGGAGCATCCTTATTGGTCAGAAAAGTAAAAACCGTGTCGTCGTTTGCAATATCTCCATATTGTGCATCAAATGCATCAATCAACTTAATAAAGGGTAGCATCTCATTTCTACCCTTAAATCCTTCAAGCCCCTCAGGAAGTGCAGACAGGTCACAGTAGTAAACTTTGTTAACTGGGTCACAACTCTCCGAGATAGACATAACAAGATACTGCAGAAGAAAATGACATGTTGATTCAGTTCCAACATGTATAAGTAGTGAAATACAGGACAATTCCACCACCTGTAAATTAAGCGAGTGAAAGGTGATGTACCTTTCCATCATCAGTCACACTAGCTCCAAACATGTATTTAGGGTTTCCAAGATCCTTCCAGCATAAAATATCTTCGGATTGATCAGTACCCAATACATGATAGTACAGCTCATGATATAGATTGGAGTTGGTTTCTGTCCCAGCATCTATGTTTTCTCCCTCTCTACAGAACAGAACCATAATTAGTTCAACTTGCAGTCTACATGGACTCAAATTTGTAGGAATCAAGGCCAAAGTTTAAGCTAAAATACAAGCCACATCAGTTCTGGATAGGATGAAGGAGAACCCTTCTGCTAATATTGCAAGTAAATCTGTACATAAACTTAAAAGCCAGATGTGGTGAACCAAAATGCTATTTCTCTCATCTTGTTTTACAAATTTGGTGAAATTAAATAACCTTAAATTTAAAGTTTCTAAATCACTCTCATATTCATTCTGCCCTAGGGAAGAGAACTAAATGATAGAAATTTCATTGTCAACCTATCACAAAAAGAAAACAGTTATGAATTACGTTTTTTTGACAAAGGATTATTACTTACTTGGGTTCTGGATACCGGCAATAGAAAAAGCCTTTGTGATCATGGGTCCAACTAATGCTTGTAAACTTAGCCTGAAGAACAGACACATAAGGTAAGTTAACAATTTTATGCCAATGATTCAAGCAAGGTAAGTAATGCTAGTAAAAATAAAACAGATACCTACCCATGATATAGTATCAGGTTCTACTTTTTTATCCTCAATCCGCATTACTTTGATTGTTACCCAGTCACTGCCACTTGAGCTGATTGCATAAGCCAAGAACTTGCCATCCTTGCTTACACTAAGGGTGTTCAAAGCGACAGTACCATCATCACTCAGACTATTTGGATCAAGCAAAACCTCAGCTTCTCCATCCAAACTATCCTGAAAAACATAATGCAATAAAAAGGGAAACACAAACCAAAGAGAACTCATGAATCACCAATCCAAATAAAAGTGAAGACACCTCTCCTTCACAAACAATTAAAAACTGCACCACACTAAGCAATATACCTGAACATACAGCAGGTCCTGTGCTTGAAGACCAGTATTGTGGAAGTAGAAGTACTTGTTGGCTCTCTTGGAAGGGGCTTCATAACGTGGGTGATCGAAAAGCTTAGTAATTTCATCTTTAAGCTTGTCTCTGACATCGCAAGTTGCAAGCAACGAATCAGTCAATTTCACCTGCGCCTGCACGAAGCCTTTCGTTTCCTCCGAATCTGGATCTTCGAGCCTAACCACACCCAATTTTGTTTTAGAAATACATTACAATTGCAACAATCAAAACCCACAAGCAAAGTTCCAATTTTTATCCAACCACCGACAATTTTGACCAGAAAATCCAAATTTCAATCAATTTCAGAACTATAATGAAACCCCATTAATGCATTCAGGGGGGAAAGAACCTCCAAAGAGATTTAGCAATTAGAATGGACAATACCATCTGTAGGGGTCAGAGATCTTAACGCCATGGTAGTCGTCAACGACAGAGTCGTCTCTCCGAGCCAGTGGGTACTGCAGAGGTTCGTTGAGGGGAGCGGAGAGCGAACCCATTGTTGTTCTCGTCTTTGAGAGACTTGTTGAAGAAGAAGACGACGAAAAACGAGAATAGAGGGACAGAGAAGGAGACAGATGAGAAGGGGTATACTTATATAGAGAGGGTTTAGACCAAACAAAAGATGGTTGGCGCACGTTGCGGGCAATACAAGGAAATGAAAAGGGGGAGAGAGCTGTTACGATGGCTTGGGTTCGGCTATACATTATTGCCTTCGCTATTGGCCTCTTCTTCTCCTTCACCGCCATCTTTTCATTTTCATACATACGCCTTTTATTTGGGCCCAATGTCGCCTGCCTATTTTTGTTGTCATTTCAACTTTCAACTCTTTATTGTTTTTTAGCGGGCGTGGTTTAGTTGTTAATGACATTTTTGTTGTTTTTAGTTAATAAATTATCAGTGTCAGCTGGTTTTATTGTCAGCGTCGGTTGGTATAGTCTCAGACGTTGGTCTGCTTAGATGTGCATTTTAATGCGTTTGCAGGTACTTTCACTTAGGTCTAGACACTAAGCGGTACACGAGCTATGCTATGTGAGAAGCTGACTATAGGAAGTATATTTCCATCAAGTCTAGGTTTTTAAGGGCTTTTGCCTTGAACGTCAACAGATACTATGTATATCTTCCAGTTGATATATAAAATTGACGACAACTTTTCTATAAAAAAAACGAATAGGGAAAATTACATTTAACTACATTCACCTATTAGCAAAATTCATTTAACTACACTTACCTTTTTTTTTTTACATCTTACTACACCAAACTTTCCAAAATTTTCACATTCCTCTAATAGAGCTAAACTCTGTTATTGTTTATGTTGAATGACTTTATTACCCTTCACTAACGTTCAAATTATCAAAACCTGCCATTATTGTCTTTGAGCTTTACTCCGTTTGCTTCCCTATCATTGATTCATCAAGAACTTCCGGCAAAAAATCAAGATTCAACAATTTAAAATTAAGATTGAAGCAATATATCTTAAACAACAATCATCTTTATTACCAAAGCAACAAATTTGGTTCATCAATTTAACAAGAATATAAGGGGAAAAAAACAAATTTGAAATAATAATAAAAAAAAAGAAATGTGGGAAATTAACAATCCTCAACCCTCACAAATCCCTTGACCCTCAACCCTCGACGGTCTCCGTTAACTCGATATGTAGATCTGCAGATCTGGAGGAACCATGACGACCCAACCCTCAACAACACCACCACATCCATCGTTGCGACTACCCAGAACCACCCCTCTCCTCTAACCTCCTCGACAGATCTACATCGGTGAAGGATTGAATGGTCGATCCAAGGTTGAAATCGAAACCGTTATCGTTCGTTGAGTGAAGACCGGACCACGGCCACGCGGCCGTATTGAAGACATGGTCCTCATCCGCATCTAGACCATGCTCAACGCCATCACCACTGATCCGTCGGAGCATCCCAGATTCCTCGTCGAACTCAAGCTCACAGAAGTGTATTGGCAAAAGCCTAAGATCCCAAATCAACTACAGCGTGCTCTGGCAAGAAAAAGCTCCTTGCCTGTAAAACATTCATCAAAACCACCACTACTCTGCTATACAATCAAAACTCTCCTACTTTTGCAAATGGCCCAAGGAAGTTCAGTTATGAGGAGATATTGAGAGCAACCGACGGGTTCTAATACCATAGCATGCTTCAGTTGATTTTGGGAAAAGGGTTCCTCAACTTTTACATTCTCTTTCTTTTTTATTTTTCTTTTATTTTTTTATCAAATGGTATTATTGTCATTTTTGAAAAAAAGCTGGTCATGTGCATTGCACATGACAGCTTTCCATCTAAAAATTGACGGATTCGAGTAAGGTGAATTTTTTTACAAGTTTGGTGTAGTCAGATGCAAAAAAAAAAGGTAAGTGTAGTTAAGTGAATTCCGCTAATATGTAAGTGTAGTTAAATGTAATTTTCCCAAATGAATATGATTACCAAAATTTGCTTGCCAATTAGTCAAACCCTTTAATTTGGGTCCATGAGACTAGTGTTCGAGTCTTAGCAGCGTTATCTTCGTACACAATTATAATTTTGGTTATTCCATGATACGTTTACTGCACTCGTTCTGGTTGCTAGTGTTAGAGCCTGTTTAAATAAATATCTTATTTAACCATTAAAATGGAAGGAAACATTTAGGATTTTCAATGTTCAATCTAATCGAAAATAAAATGCTTAAAGAAATGGGTTGATAAAATATATTTTAGTTGGAATGTATTTGACATTTTATTTCTTACGTTATATTGAAATTTTAGAGTATGAAGTGATGGATTGGCGTGGAAGATTTCTGACGAGAAAATTGAGTAGAAGATGCACCCTTTCTTATTTTCATCTCAAAAGTTAACATTCGCTCGAAACTATGTTTATTTTTACCGTTTTTTCAAAACAATCATTCATTCTTTTTGAAATATTACTCCTCCCATAGTAAGGTTGCCTATCTCCCTTTCTCACAGGACTACCCTTATTTTCGATACTACTTGATTGCGATCAATTATATTCGATTGATGTAATATCTAATTTGTGATATGACCTATCATTGATCACCTTATTTGTGATACTAGATTGGACAGATGGGATCCATCACTGATGATCGGATCGGGACCCCAGCTCTCTCCAGACACCAGGGTGGTTCCGAACTCAGAGGCTGTCAGGAGATCACCGTCAAGATTTCACATGGAATTGTACGTGGTCGAACAAGCAATATAGATTTTACAGTAAGATAGTGATTGATCCCACAGGGATACGGGTGTACGGCGATCCTAGGCTACCCCTAGACTAAGGCTGGAACTATCCTAATCTAGCTATGTATGAGTGGTTAGCAGAAGACTATAATGGATAGAGATGTATGGAAGGTGGACGAATGGCGCAATGGTTTGGTGCACCGATTCGTGTGCATTTTAGTGAGAGAAGAGTGTGAGGTCATCAGTGTACATGGAAAGGTGGCATAGCACGTGGTAGCGATGGCGGATCAACTGAAGGGAAAGTAATTTGGAAAGATTGGGAGGGACTGAAAGGCGTGAGGGCAGACCTTGTGGGCGAACCGCTATCAAGGGGTGAAGAGTAGGTAGGTGATGAGAGTCTGACTCATACGTATTTATATGTTCATTTCCCTCGCATTTAAGCTTATTTTGTTCTTTGAAAGTATCGTATTTAGAGTAGTTCTGATAAAATCTTTCAAGGTCAATTTTACTCCGACCGCTGTTCTTTGGTAAGTATTGAAGAGCAGTTTGGAGAAGTCCCTTGGGAGCCGTGGATTGCGAAGCATAAAGCCTGATCTTCTCGGAAAGCAACTTACTTGAGCGTCAAGGAACGATTTCAAATCTCGATGGGGTAAGTCGACACACGTCGAGTGGCTCGTAGAGGTCTATGTGTCCATGGAGCATGAGCTCGCCAGTGCCACGCTCGCACCGGACACACTCTAAGGACCGTTGTTTGCAACGTCAATGGAGCACGTCACCTCCGATTGCCCGTTGTTTGCAGCATTGACGGAGTACGTCATCCCCGCGGGTGCTGTTTGAAACGTCGACGTAGGCCAGGTCAATCACCAACGACATTGATCTTATCCTCGGAACACCCTAATTCCGATAGAGGCTACTAAGGGTGTCGCGCCTCCTTGGTTGACGCACGTCGGAGGTCCGTCAGAGGTGTGCAGAGCTGAAAAAAATCTACAAATAGAGGCTCTTGCCTCATTTGTTTTGTAAGGATTTTGGCTTGGGATCCAAAGAGAGAGATAGGGATCTGTGTTTCTAGGGGGGTTCTTTTGAAAGGGCTTTGTGAGAATGGGTGCTAGGAAACCAAGGGGAGATTGTAGACATCAAGGCCAAGGGGAGTGCTAATTGATTCTCCAAGTAAGTTGAGTGCAAGGATGAGGAGGAGATTTGCATCTTCCATGGATGTAGGTCTATTCTCTCTAATTCTAATTACTTCATCTTGTAGATCCATGTTTTCTTCTACCATGTACATAGTGTAGAAATCGTGGCCATGGGTGTAATGGAATGTTAATCTATAATATTGATGTTGGTTGAGTAAAGTTTCCATTTTTATTGTTCAATTGAGTTTATCGTATGAAAATGATGATCTTTGAGCGTGGATCTATGTTATGTTTTCTAGACAGCTTAAGGATTCTTCCTTATTTTGGCTCATACACTTGGTGATTGTTGTGTGTGCTTAGATTTATGATAGGATTGCTTAATTTCCATTTAATATCTGTAGGTTGTTTATAGCATGTGTACTTCTATCACCCAACATGCTAGATAGATACTGTTGTTAATGTAGTAGATTTGTGATAATTCATGGCCTCTAGCCGGAAGGCGAGTCCAAACATGTTTGATGAATGTTGAAAGCTAATTGTTTCAGGTTTTGTTGTAGATCTGCTATGTATGGATTTAATTGGATTTTTTTGAACGATCATGTGCTTTCGTTTCATATAATTCATCTTATCTTAATAGTGTAGAACCAAGTCTGTGCTATGGATTAATGGGCTACTCTATAACCTGTCTTCTTTTCTTTTAATCAAAGATAGTCAAAAGGTAATAGATTAGTTCGTTAGTGAATCAAAAAGCTGCAGGTGACGTGTGCATGAATTGGTTACAAAAAAAAAGAAAATTTTTTTAAAGAAACAGACTACACAGTTAAATAGATTAACAATAAACTAAACTACTTCCCAGCAACGGAGCCAAAAACTTGACACGGTTGAAACCTACCTAAATAAATAGGTCAATTTCACTACAATGTTACGACAGTGAACCAGTGAATGTAATACATGGCTCTCTAAACATAGACCCCGAGTTATCGAATCCATGGGAGTAGTAAGAAATTGTTAATCGATCTAAATGTGAATAGGCTATTTTAGGGTTTGAAAAAAGTATGCTTGGTTTGTGAAACTTAGCAAAACAGAGATAACAGAAGTCCACGATAGTAACAAAAATCAATGAGTGGCAGAAGAGTATGGTAAATTCAATATTTAACAGAATCCAGGGTTATGAGTTTAGGAAACACATTCATGGCAATAATTTTTCAGCAATGGCAAGATGTTGGTTGATATCTTGATGCGGCGGTTTACTCTTAAACTAGTTCTAACCCCCTGTCGAGCGCATTCATCCCTCGTAGTGATTATCCAACATACCATCTCCAGAGGAGTTTCTTAGACTAGTGATGTAAATAACCCTACGACAAAGGTCTACGAAAAAGGTCCGTGTAAACTCTAACCTAGACTTTAAGAAAGGCCTAAGCTATTGCAAAGTCTACCCTACCAGTCTCCGGTTGAGTTTCTCAAGCTATTGATGAAAACTAGGTCACTTCCCAATCTAGCCCAAGTGGTCAATTCCAGGCTAAGGGGCCATTACCCCCTTCCATTTATATCCTTAGATGGCCAACCCAACTCCGACATTAAGGTCTCAAAGAAAGCGAATCCTAATACTTAAACCAAAAATCTACGATTCCATTAGTTCATTTCCATGAAATTAAGTCTCCATCCCCCTAAACCCTAGATTAGAGTTTAGTTGTTCATCAATAAGAAAGCACAAAGATACATAGTAGAAATCGAAGACGAAATCATGATATTCATATAAAGTAATCGATACAATACCATACGATAAATCCTTAGTTCGTTGCTATGCTTTTCTAGCTCCGAACTCTTCCTTTTCCTCAGAGAATTTCGAGCCTCTCCGCTACAATGAGCGATGCCTAATACAATTCCCTAATTTGTCTTTTATACCGCAAATTAAAATGAAGGACAACATGGTAAATTTGAGAGGTTTCTGGCCGAAACACATACCTTGACGCCCATGACGGAGCACGTGACGCTCATCCTGACAAGTGTCAAGGGTCATGTCTTGTTGGAACCAAAACCCCTCTTCGTGTATATACTTATCCCTTGACGCGCGTTTTTCTCCTCCGTAACGCCCTCACTAACGCACGTCTCGGTTCACGTTTTCCTTGAAGGATCTCTCGGGTTACCAGAATGACTCTAGACGTAGAATGTAACGCACGTCAGAGAGGGTGTGACGCCTTCTGAAATGGACATAGCTCTCACGTCCTAATGTGATTTGCTCTCTACCAGGCCAGGTTGAAAGGTGACCCTAGACGTTTCCTAAGACCCGCGTCCACGGATCCGTAACGGGCTAGATGACATGCTTCACCAAGTCGGTCTAAGCCTTCTTGATCCGGCCTTAGCTTTTTTTCCTCGTCTTAGCTCCATTTTCGGCTCATTCTCCTACACAAGGTCAAAAAACCATAAAAGCATACAGTTGGAAAAACAAGGTATTTTTCTACTCAAAATGGGACGAAAACAAGCTTAAAGTAGTTCCACATTACCCAGTCCTATAAAGATCTTCATGTTATGTCACGTACACATCCATCGAATGGAAGTTCCAATTAAGAAACACAATCTTGACATCAATTTCCATATTTCATAGTTCCACTATGCAACTATGGAAAAGTTAATCCTTCTGGATTAGAGCATGGATCCTGGTGAAACATCTCACAATAACATAAATTAAACTTATGGATATCACTATTATCCATCTTTATCTGTATTGCATGATTGTGTACATATAGCTTTGACATATCATGTACATATCACTCTAGGCATTGAGAAGTGGTTGATTTAATTGTAGGCATGAAAATTAAAATCCATGATGGTCTAACTTGGATAACTATCTACATATTGCATTGGCATATCTTGTATATAGCTTTCTAAGCATTGGTGACCATTTTCACCCAATGGTTTCTCAGACCATCTATTGGGTTAATCAAAATCCCAACTTGATTGGCATATATAATACAGATTAGATATCTCATTTCATGGCTCCCAGCCATTTCTCAGAGTCTGGAAAGGTTATGGCCTCTTTGTATCACATATGGTCTTGACTTGACTTGTTAGACCTTATTTGATCTTGTAGTACATTAGCAGGTACTTTATTGTTTTGTTGATCCTTTTAGAGTTTCATACTTAGTACAGTGCTACCTTTTGGTTCTTGAATTCCTTTGGGTCCTATTGTACTCCCACTGGTTCTTCTGGAAATAAACATATCTTTCCAAATGACATCATTTCGAGCATCGCACGCTTTGTTCTCCTTAAGCATTGTGAAATTAATATCAACCCTTTTAACTAGGATATTTAAAAGAAGGCACTTATCAAGCTTGAGTGTTGACTTATTTGAAAACCGCCGCTTCAAAATAATCTTCACACAAACAAATTGTAAGAAAAGACAAAGTTGGAATCTTTTAAATCCATATCTCATACTGTGTCCTTTTCCACTGCCTCTGATGGAACTCTATTCAAAACAAATATAATACTTCCAAAGCGTATCCCCAAATAAGATTAAAAGATCAGTGTAACTCACTATTAATCGAACCATATCTACTAAAATTCAATTAATCCATTCAGGTATACCATTCTTGGTATTCTTGGAAGAATCAATCGTGCTATGATCTACAATCTCTTGGATGATCTTTAAATGGGGTTTAAATCATTTGATTTAAAACTATTGTGTCAAGTTATACACTCAGTTGTAAACTTGCAAACTTTCTAGAACCATAGATTAAAATAAGAAATTTAATATTATTAATGGCACATTTGTAATTTATAAGAAATTTAATTTTACTTCAGACATTTTATACTGATGTAGGGGTGTTTACGTATCTTTGTCTATTCTTTTTTTACTCCAATCAATTTTAGATCAGTTATAACCCTAATTTTTCCCATTTATTTTGATCCTCTCT
>JAYMSW010002836.1:0-13121 GCA_036897725.1 Erodium texanum | reverse complement strand
CTTGAATAAGAATGTGAATATTTGTTATCATCAAAACACATATATTAAAATAGTGTCACAAAGTCACAACAACATTACGTGACCCTGGTTATTTGATGTTCACATGGAGATTTAACACTGCTCGTGCTACTAGGTAGGAAAAAAATGATTTCAAGTTTGTCACTGGCAGTAGTTTAATTTTTAAATGGATTTTTGGTAGTTGTTTTCATTTTAGTTTTAAGTTTAATCTCAGAGCATATGATCGAGGTGTAAGTTCCGTGGGGTTGATGCTGATATCAATTGCGACATAAGCGAATATGATGATGATATTAAACAGGTGTGTTTAAACACATATTGGAGCTTGATCTTTTGTTTTGTTAACATGTCTATGTTTTGCAGATGAGTAACTTCACCAAAGAAGAATTTATGCATACCGAATTCTCCAAGGGTTGCTCGAAATATAGGGGAGTGACACTGCACAAATATGGGCGATGGAAAGCTCGTATGGGTCAACTTCTTGGAAAGAAGTAAGTATCATATTAACTCAAACCTCCAATATATGCAAATATGGTTGTTGAGATCAATAGACATTTTATTTATGGAATGCATTGTTAATAGAAACTTTTCTCTTGGCCTATTCGTTGGGAGCTTGGTTCTTATTGGAGAATTGCTTTTGCCTGCAGGTATATATATCTTGGGCTCTTTGACACTGAGATGGAAGCTGCAAGGTCCTTATGATCTCACATTTTCTTTCCTCTATACTGAATGCATATGGTTTGATTCTTAATCAGTTTGGATTTCCATTGAACTTTATTAGTTTCTGCTTCCGCATTTCAGGGCTTATGACAAGGCTGCTATAAAATGCAATGGAAGGGAAGCAGTGACTAACTTTGAGCCAAGTACATATGAAGGGGAGATAATCCCTGGAACTGGTAATGAATGCCATTCTTGATACTTAAGACACTAAATTTTTTTGATCTTGCTAATGACCTTCGTCGATTGTTAAAAATCAAGTGGTTTGCATATTTGTTTTGAAATGCAATAAATTGTCAATACTTTCATTTCAGGTGTTGACTACAACCTTGATCTGAACTTGGGGATGGCTCCGCCACATCTTGGTAATGACCAAAAGGATAAGAATGTGGGAGGTTTTCATCTTCCGTATTGGGATGAGGTGCCCCATGACAGAAGAACAAGGGTAATTTCTGAATTAGGAAATCAAAATTCTATAGCTAAGCTTAGTTCTGTACTTACAATTATATATTTTGGATAGATTCAGTTCTTCCAATATCACTAAATACATGCTAAGTTCTAAATTCTGCCATTAATTTCCCCTGGTTGTTTCCTGTCAGATTGAGAACTCTGTCCCAGCAACATTACGAGCTCAACCTCAACATGCCCCTACAGTGGCATCTGAGCACCGTTCTATCTGGAGTGTTGTAAACCCCCATTTCTTTCCCTATAAGGTAATTGAATGGGATCTAATAGTAAATGAATTTCTAGCTGGATGTACATTAAACAAAACTTTTCCATGTAAAAATCACTGCAATCTTCTAGTTGACTTCACAAGACGATTGTCATTAGTCAACATTAACCTTGTCCTTCGGTGCTTTCTAGTCATGTAATAGCTAAACGCAGTTACACATAATTACTCTTCTATGACTAATGCCCAACCATTCTGATTGTATTTGCTGCATTTGGAATTCAATTGAAGAGGTTGATTAATCATCTTTACCAGCTTTACTGTCTTTGTTGTGATCGATCAAATTCAGTAATTTTGAGATGCATGAATACTGAATGCACCGTATATATGATATATGCTAGTCAGCGCATACAATCCAATGTTATTTGCCTTGTCTATTTTCAGGAAGGAGCAATAGAGAAGAGGATGGATGTTGATTCCATGCCAAACTGGGCATGGCATGTCCCAAGCCCTTACGGTGGGATGCCTCCAATGCCATTCTTCCCTGCTGCAGCATCATCAGGATTCTCTTCTTCAACAACCGCTGCACCATTGGCTGCTGCAAACCCACCCCTCCACCACTCATTTTCCCCATCAACCACCAACAAAGACAACATGGCCCGTTTCTTCTGCAGGAGTTGAAACTAAGCCTCCTAATCTCCAGGTTCTCTCTTTCTTTTACATAGAAAGAAGGAAGTGGATTGGCACATAACGACTTTCCTTCCCGGTGGATTTCTACATATAATCAACTAGAATCAGTGATCACTGTTCTTATGTCCTGTAAAGGTTATCATGCTTGAGCATCTTAACCACTCACACAGCACATGACTGTTGCCTTTTGATTCATAATCCCTTACCTTCTGTTATTCAGACTGCTAATCATGATTATATAAATCATGTATTGGAAATAACTAAAACACTTATGTGTTTCTCATATTGTTAATTCTTTCAATTTGATCCATATTATTATTAGTTGGATATTTCGATGCTAATTGTTTGATTTATTATCACTGTTACTATAGATGGTCTATTTTTAGACTTTGGTTAAATGAGATAACACCAATCTATATGTACTGTAGGCAAATGGGACTGCTCTATCCAATAGAACAGCCTTGCCCACTTATACTTTTGAGACCCTTTTGCCCTTTGGAGCTTAGCTCAATGTTTCTTCATATGGGTTGGTTTCAAGTAAGAAAGGGTTTTGATTGTTATGTCCTTATGAGTCACTTTTAGGGTAGGAGAAAGATTGGATTGGTAGGGTTAGTGTCCTTTTTTGGCAGCACACTCAAGCTGGACCCTAATTATTTGTGTTACTTGATTTATGAATTGGTTGCTTAATTTCTGATTGCACTTAAATTTGCCTTTGATGCAACCACGTGTTTGAATCCTATTGGGCCACCTGTCCCTCACTCTCCTAATTTCTGAGGTCTATTATATAGTGCTGAGCATTAGTGGTGTTTATTTATTGTTGACGTGTCTCCAATCAATTCTTTGGTGTGATCTAGAGAGGTCCCAAAGCTTAAAAGTTCGGTAGAATTTGGTCATGCTCTAGCAATGTCTATTTCTTGTAGTCCAACCATTTTTCAAAATAAAGTTTAATCAATTATCATTTAAGTAAATTATAAATAATTGACTTAAAATTATCAAGAGGCCCACGTGTACAAAAAATCTCCGAATTATTCGGGTTTGGCTCTGTATACTCCACAGAGAGACAGACATTTATATAGTAGGAGAAATGTAGTGGGTAAGTTTTTGTATGTGCATGAACAGTTTGGTGTACTTTTTTTAAAAAATAAAAATAAAATAAATAAATCAGAATCTGCTTACTGAAATACAAAATATTTGATATAACATTTTTGTTTGATTATAATGTTTTGAAGGGTATTAAAAATTACTCTCTTCTTATGTTATTTGTGAACCACATAATTGGGGATATTTTTTGAGGTAAAGCGTCGTCATAATTTTACTCTTCGCATTGAAAAATAGACGGGTTTGTATTGTTTTGAGCGTAATATAGAACAGATTTTTATCCTAACATATTTTTTATTAGATTTAAGATATCCAGTATGGATCATTTTGGCTTGTGGTCTTTTGTTTGGTTTTCAATTTCCAGTGTTTGCTACTGATTCTGGAGCCTAAAGTAACAAATCTTTCTGTCATTTGCATTTCAATCTATGGGTTTTGAATTTCAACTGGGAGTCCTAAAGAATATATGTTTAAATCGATTCTGACACCGTGTTTGGATGGTCATTCAACTTTCTTTTCATCCCTGCATGTGTATATGTGTGATATATATATATATATATATTGATAAAGTGTGATATATTATTATAACTATGAGTAATGTGCGCATTGGGAAGGTGCATTTTCCTTTCTTCGTTGGATACTAAACCACACCCTCTTTAATGATGTTTTTTTTTCGAGCCTGCCCCACTTTCTTCCCTTTGTCTATATTCTAAAGATTTTTCTTCACTCATTGTGACTTGATTTTGAGTCAACTTTTAGGGTTTGTTTGCAAAATGATCTAGGCAATGAATTTGTGGGGAAAAAAATTTATTCGGGGGTAAATAATAAAAGTGATGTTACAAAAACACAACAAATATACTGTTTAAAGGAACTTAAGAGAAACAAAAAACAATTATAAAATTAAATTAAATAAAATTCACAATAAATCACTCACCAATATTAATTCAATGATTAAGAGAAGTACATCTTTAATTATTAATCAAATCCAGATAAGATAATAATATTATCAATTCATGGTACATTGTTCAAGCGGAGATAGTTATTCAATTACTCCATACGTTCAAAAGCTTAAAAAAATCTTTAACATTACCTAATCTTTATTAATTCAAAATATATTTAATAATTATATCAAAGCAAAATGATGGATAGATAGAGGAATGAACGATAATTTATGTGGGATCAGTAGTGACACACAAAATACACATCAAAGAACAGTAGAATGAAGTGATTTGTGACTGATCAATTGAAAGAAAGGAACACAACACGGTATCAATCAATACGGGCTCACTTTTAGGAGAAGAAAAGGATAAGCTACCTTAATTAGCAACACATAAACTCCTCCTACCACCATCACTCTCCTCCTCCGCGCGTACCCAACACCCACATCTCTAGTCCTTTTTCATCCCTACAAAAACACAAATACTGTATATACATCAATAGATGAAACCATTGATCTTATACCCCCCACTATGAGCAAGTACTAACTATATTAGAGTGGGATTTATGTAACATTTTAAATTGACATAAGCTTGTTATTTGATATGAAACTCTTGACCTAATGTTTTAAATTTTTGATGAAAGTCACATATAGAAGTTCAACCTTCCATGTCTGATTTGTTTATACGTAGAGCTTCAGTTTTGTCGAGATTGTTATCTAGATGTCAAGTTTTATACGACGAGTAATTGAAATAAAGGGAAAATACAAAAAAATGAAGTGGTCATTAAGTTTTGTGTTCGAGCAAATCAACGCTTTTAATTCGTAAAAAGGTACAAATCTGTGAATAGAACGGAATGAATCTGGAAATGAAAGATGAAAAATAAAGGTGCATATCATTGCCCAAAAGTTATATAACCATTTGTTTTGCTCAAATTGACATGTGCGGTATTTTCATATGTTACTCGTCATATACATTCGGCCAATAAGATACTTTGCTTTGTTACTCAAAAACATGATTGCTTAAGCCCAAAATTTTATGTAGGGTTAATAGCAAAAAGTAACTGTGGCGAAACAAATATGTACAAGAAGTATCAATCATTTTAGATGGTCAGCAAATGTACCGGTGAAAAATTTTTCCGTTTACAATTTGTTAAATTTGACAATTTTCAGACCAACATTTTTTGAAATCCTCAAAATACCCCTCTTTGAAAGTAAACCCTAAACTTTTTAAATCCTAAATAACGAATCCTACACTACCCCCTCCCCAAATTTGAACCATAAAGCTACAATCTCCCTCGAAACAAACCCTACCCTTAAATCAGGGGGTAGAATAGTCGTTTCATAAAAAAATTAACGATGTTAGTTAGTTAGCAGTTATTTGCAATACATGAACGATATTTTTTTATAAATTCAGTAGTTCACCATTAGTTTTTTTTGTAAAATAGGGTTAAGTTTACCGTTAGATATTTTTTATATTATTTTTTACAATATCTTCTTGAAATAATGTTTTATAGTGATTTGAGAGTAGCAGAGTGTATTGTAAGGTAACATGGCAGGCTTTGGGGTCAAGAATGATCCTCAGACAAGAAGGGCTGTTCCTCGGAGGAGACTGGTCCGAGTGACACTCTTTACCAGGTGGTCCAAACAAGGAAATGTTATGGGCCTCATTTAGTATCTTCTGTGTCTGGTCATTTCTGATGAATAACTATACGACGCCGAATCATTGATAAAACCCTGCTTTTGCTCTCTCTCTCTCACACTCTTCCTCGTTGAGTATTCATGTGAACTCCCCAATTATTTGTACTCTTTTTTCTTCTTTGTCCTTTTGGGTCTCTGTAGATTTCACTGACCTCACTTGCACGTTTCAACTTATGCATCAGTCATCATCACATGAATAGTTGAGCTTGCCCTATTTATCGGTCACTCTAATCATGGAGTCACGTTCTTGTGTGAGAAAATAAACCTCTTTTAATGTTACAATGTTACAAGATTTCATTATATGATAAAATGTTTTTAAACTTTTATCAACTGTTGTCCTCGTTATGCAGCGCTCGGAAGCTATCGACATTTCGTTAGATTTGATTGTTCAGGATGGTAGACTATTGAATTGAGAATGTCTATCAGTGTCCATTTTTTTTGTTAGACGATCAATGAATTGTGCAACTCATGAGTTAGTTAGAGCGATACATTCCTGTTTTGATTGGTCATGGTGTGATCAGGTTATACCTGACAGATTGCATCACATTATTATATCTGATTACTTAACATAATAAAGCTCTCGGTTTTAAAAATTTTAAAAAAAATATATCAAAATTTGATTTGAGTTGAACGTGTATTTCACTTACCAACAATTTATCTATGTTTTTTCATAGTGGTGTATGAACATAACTCTTAATGAATAGTTTGAGCTTGATTCAATAAGTACTCAGCTTCGATTTCAAACGGAATTCAAGTCAAAGGTAAAACTCGTTAATAAAGTAGCTGAGCTGTGGCCCAATCTTTCAAGACTAGACACGCTTGTAAGCCGACTTGTTTATTATTTAAAGTGAACAGTAAATTAACAGATAATCTAACAGATTTCATAACGGTGTAACAAATTGAAAGTTCGGGGTGTCGTTAAACTAAATTAAAATTCTAGGATAATTATGTGAAATTGAGAGATGGTTCAAAAGAGCCAGATGTAATTAACCCTTTATTTAATTACATATATCATATTCAATATAATTAAAATATAAGGTTTAATAATTTACCTTCTGCTTTCTTTACCAGCCCAATAACACCCCTGGGTCAGCTAGTAATTGTGATTACGGGCTTCTATTTGCGGCTCGTAGTTAAGATCAACTTCGGCCCATAGAACATTAGGCCCGGACATAGCTGGATTTGGATCGAACAAATTTAGGGTGTGCCTACTTGGAATAATGTTTTGACTTGAACGTTCTAGATCGTTCTTATTTCTGATCATTTTTTTGGAATAAATATTTAAAATAAAGTGGTATGGAAAAAAATTAAAAAAATCAGCTCGATGATAAAATTAAATTATTATTTTTACCATTTTTACGAACTTTTAAACGAACAAGTCTTAAACATATAGCGTGTTAATAATCATGGGCCAACTTGCATTCAATCAATAATTTTCATTTTTTTTTAAAGTATAATTTTCATTTTTAGAAAAATATCACAATACGTACTTTTTTTTATAAATATTTATTTCATGAAACTCAAATCTCTCCTAATGCTTAAATGTTTATTCAATTGGACCTTATGCTAGACATTTCTAGAAATCACTAATTAATTAATAGGTGTTTCCAAATCACACCATCCCTCTCACACGTGGCGGCACTTAATTGGCACACCACTTTCTTCGAGTTCCACCGTGGACCCGCGCTCAACTAACGGTAAAGCATGATCCGAGCCGTCCAAGAGGCAGCACAGGTACCGTTCGATCGAAGTAATCCAACGGCAGAAACTGAAAGCTAGAACCTTCCCGGCATGCTCACTCACTCCTCGATTCACAGTATATATTCGGTTGCTACATGAATTGCTAGAAGTCTCTATTGTGTTGCGCTCGTGGCTCTCGACATTTTCAGAAATCGTGATCTGCTTTACTTCTCGTCTTCATAGCGTGCGATCGGAAGGTCAGTAGTTCAGTTTTTCTTCAATTTTGTAGGAATTGTAGCTCGATTTTCTTGACATTTGGAGGAAGTGTGGTTTTCTGTTTTGTATATACTGTTTGGCTGCCTAGAAACCGAAAGAAAATGAAGAAACCAGAAAAAAATTTGAATAGTTAATACCAATACTGAACAATGTCTCAGTTCTTATCTGGAATTTTTTGCTACTGTGATTTGGTTCTGTTTTGTGTACTGTTTGGCTGCCGAGAAACCGAAGGAAAATGAAGAACCGGAAACAATTTGGATAGTTAATACCATTACTGAACAATCTCTCAATTCTTAGCTAGATTGTTTTGGTACCGTGATTTATTAGCAAGTAACAGGCGTCTGGTTTAGCTGAATCATATTTGTGAGTTTTGTTCTTCGTTGCTTAATTCGTCAGATTGTGATTTGATTTCACAAAGTAGTGTTTCTGTGCTTGGATATTTGCTGTGGTTTTTGAGCAAATAAACAGAATGTGTGGATTTTGTTCATCACATTAGTGTCAATTGCTTAATTTGTCGGATCCGTGGACTGTGAGGAAGCGAACTTAAGGACAAGGAAACATAATACTGACCGCTCCAGAGCTGTTTTGTTTTACTTGAACATGTTCCTCATATCGATTTGATTTCACTTCAATAAACAGCAGTGATAGATGCAGATATGTGCAATTTTGTTCTTGTATCTGTTGTTGCTTAATCTATCTGTTCGGGATTGTCTTTTATTTTTGAAGTGTTTGGCTGATGAGGAAGTAAAGTAAATTAAGAACACTGAAACATGTTTTTGAGCGTTTGAAAGTGTTCTTGTTTTGCTTCAGTTTCTGCTAACATTGATATGTATCAGCAAACAAACAGCCACGACATGTCACTGAATATTTTGAACTTATTCTGTTGCTTCTCTCGGCATCTCACATAGAACTGCTTTTTCAACGAAAGAAAAGCTGTGATAGATTGATCCTTTTTAGAGCTTCCTTGTTCCTGTATAATATGTGGATTGCCTAGTTGGTCTGACTTGTGGTGGTTGATTTGAATTGAAAAATATTAGAAGGCTTCAATCATGAAAAAGTGCTACCCAAGTGTGAGTGAGGAATACCAGAAGGCAGTTGAGAAATGCAAGAAAAAACTAAGAGGACTCATTGCTGAAAAGCACTGTGCCCCCATTATGCTCCGATTGGCGTAAGTATATGTTTACTTGCATATTCTCAGTGGTTGCTTTATTTGGTTTGTCTGGGTATTTTGCTTATTCCAGAAACTGATAGGACCTTGATTCATGGATATCAATGGTTTTTGTGCTTGTGTTGCAGTTGGCACTCAGCTGGTACCTTTGATGTGAAGACAAAGACAGGAGGACCGTTTGGCACAATTAGGCACCAAGCTGAGCTCGCTCATGAAGCAAACAATGGCCTTGATATAGCAGTCAGGCTGTTAGAACCCATAAAGGCACAGTTTCCTATATTGTCATATGCAGACTTCTACCAGGTATACTTGTTAGTTCATTGATGAACTTAACGATTTATTAACTAAATAACTAATATTATCTTGTGAAGTACAACAGTTCTGGATCATTTTATTTACTTATTTCCGTGTTATTCATTGTTGAAGTTGGCCGGAGTTGTTGCTGTTGAAGTAACAGGAGGGCCAGAGATTCCTTTTCATCCTGGGAGGCAGGTCAGTACAGCTATCTCCTTCAGTCCTGCTTTTTTTCACCTGTTAACATCTGTAGTTACGAAGAAATGTCATACTTGTTAATATTCGTTATTTGAGATATGATATATCATACCTCTTATGCATGTTCAATTGCCTAAGGAGTTAGGAGTAGGGAGATAATGTGATGGATTGTAGTTCGCGTCGTGTCAGCTTCTGATTGGCTTGGAGCAGAGTTGATAACAGGTTTAGCCAACCTTGAAATTTAGTCCATCCTAGATTTCAATTGCGTAAGGAGTTAGGAGTAGGGAGATTATGTGATGGATTGTAGTTTGTGTCGTGTCAGCTTCTGATTGGCCTTGGAGCAGAGTTGATAACAGGTTTAGCCTCCCTTGAAATTTAGTCCATCCTAGATTTAGCCTTACCTTGTGGATTGTAGGACAACAAGTGAGTTCTCAATGCTCGTAATCATACGAGTTTAAGCCGGTTTATGGTTAAATGGTGTTCTGCAGAATGATCAAAACAGGCCTAAACTGCATTACCTTCCCTCAGAAAGTGCTCATGCATATAGTAGGCGTACATGTAAATGGTTTTGTTAGTAGAAAATGCATGATATGAACTCTTGGAGACAGTCTAAAACTCAAATACGTACCTTATGCATGCATGCACTGTGCATCCTTTGATGTGCATGTGTATAGAGAAAGAGTGAACATGCCCAACAAAATGAGAATGAAAGGGGTAACAGAAGCATACACAGGCTTGAAGGGGATCAGGTCGCCCAACACTCTTTTTCAGGAATAATCCAAACCCTGGCAAAGAAAACAGTAACATTATGATGCTCTTTCAGTACCACATCTCAGAATATCTGAGCATAGAGTTTTTTTTATTCCTTCTCCTTGTAGAAAATCTTAATATGTAGCCAACATTTCTTGTCATCTGGAACATTGTATCCGCAATATTGTTATTAGCTTCTAGATACCGTAAAAAGGTAGCAATGAAGGCAAGTTCTAAAACTGATAATGCTTTCAGGACAAATCTGAGCCACCACCAGAAGGTCGCTTGCCTGATGCCACAAAAGGTCTGATAAACTTTCTGAATAACAGTAAGGAACATGCTTGTGGTAAAAGAGTGTTTGTTACGAATTGACCCTCTCTTCTTTGGTTATCACTACAGGTTCGGACCATCTAAGGGATGTTTTTGGCCACATGGGTCTCAGCGATAAAGATATTGTTGCCTTATCTGGCGGTCACACTTTGGTATGTTCATAAACCCGGATTTTTCTGATATCTCCTTTTATTAGATGTTGTGTTTGTTCTCATTACTTTGTGAATTATTTTACAGGGCAGGTGCCATAAGGAACGCTCCGGATTTGAAGGCCCGTGGACACCCAACCCTCTCATTTTTGATAACTCCTATTTCAAGTAAGATTAGTTCTTTTCGCTGTCTTGCCTTTTAGGATTCTATATGGTTCTTTTTCAGTTTTGTGGATGGTAAAAAAAAAAAAATTGTGGATCAAGCTTGTAACTGATTTAGCTGTCTTAATATTATGTTTTGAAACAGAGAGCTTCTAAGTGGAGAGAAAGAAGGTCTTATCCAGCTGCCATCAGACAAGGCTCTACTAGAGGATCCAATCTTCCGTCCTCTTGTAGAGAAATATGCTGCAGTGAGTAATCATTCTGAGTATTAGCTAACTTACTAATATCTTTCACTCTTTAACCTTCTATTATATTGATCCTAACTTTGTGTTAGGATGAGGATGCCTTCTTTGCTGATTATGCTGAAGCTCATTTGAAGCTTTCGGAGCTTGGGTGAGAAACAACTTCATTCTTTTCCTTTTCTGAGCTCTATATCACATCTCTCAGCTTCTTTTGTTAATATTTCGAACTTCTGCTTCTGAATTTGATTGCTGACTTACAACATTCTTCCTTTAGATTCGCCGATGCTTGAGTAAAAAGATCTGAAGCAGGACAGGAGCAATGTGACTGCTGTCCGGGATTGAATCCATGTGATAAGCTTGCTCGTGAAAAGGTATCGGTAGAGTCTGTGATTCCTGTGTATGTTATCTTGCTTTTGTAATAATCATTTGGTATTTATGTATTGTGTCAATGACTGTCCTGATGAACCCTGAACCCTCTGCATTAGTGCTCATGTCTGATATTTAATGAATGGAACTTCTGTTTGGTGTTAGATTTTCTTTTCTTCAGATTTGGGTTAGGACACAAGGTTTGTGTCAGGGTGGGCAAATATAAAAACCCGCTTCCAAACTCGTTCTGTTGCTATTCTTAATCGTCGTAATATACATACGAGTGCTGCTTGTTACCATTAGGTGGGTTGGACATGGTATGTTCACCTCCAGCTTGCACAGGTTTGTCTTCAGCTTGGGGATATCAGGTCTAATCGAGTTTGGGTGTTACCATAATTGAAAATAAGTTTTTTTTTTAATATAAAAAAACGTATTTGACTGGATAAACGATACGGTAAGCATGCACATAAAATAATTCAAAACAAATGGACAATTACCTATAATAAATAATAATAATAATAATAAAATATTATTTCCGTTAAGATTCGCATCATGAACTACTCTTGATGAGTTTGGTACGAGTAAGTTAAAGGAATAACTATAAAAAATAACGTTAAACTAACTTAGTTTTGTAAAAATTAACGGTGAATTATTAAGTCTGTAAAAAACAATGATAAAGAAATTTTTCGTTTGTAAGTTGATTAACACTGTTAGTTTTTTTTATGAAATGAACATTCTACCTTCCCTAATTTAAAGGTAGTGTATTTTAGGGTTTGATTTAGGGAAACACACTAGTTTTAGGGATATATTTGAATAGTTTAGAGTTTATTTGAGAGAGAGGTATTTTGAGGATTTCAAAAAATATTGGTTTGAAAACTGTCAAAATTAACGGATTGCAAACGAAATATTTTTACCATTATCTTTTTATAAACTTAATAGTTTATCATTACTTTTGTACATATTTAATTGGGGACCGTTAATTTTTATAATTAACTCTAAGATAAATGATAACTTGGGAAGGAGCAAAATGACGATTCCGTACTGCCGTGCCCCCTAACGGGCTTAAATTGGTTGTATATGGGTTTGTTCCACTCAATATCATTGACCCTTATCTCGTAAATCAAACCCAAATGTCTCACCCATAAGCTCTGATTTGAAACTATGACATAAATTCTTAATTTTGTTCAATATAGAGTAGTATGTACTATTACGTATGTGTAGTGACTGTCCATTCAACATACTTCTGCACTAAGAAAAGCTGTATCTCCTTTTGTTACACAATTCCAAGGGTATCCACTACCTGTAACGTCTAGTTTTTGTACTCGAAAGTCCAAAAGAATGTAAAGGACAAAAAGTGAAAAAAAAGAAAAAAGAAAAGAAAGAACAACGATAAAATAAATCAGTTCACTTTTTGAAAAGCTAAGACAGACTCAATCCCACACTCTGAATAAAGTAGCAGTATTGCTTAAATAATTTAGCACGGATCTTATTCAACAACTTGACTATCCAAGGAAAAAAGCCCGTTCCTCTTTGTCAACACACATGAGAGCGATTCTTCAAGAGAGAACATAATTGTTTCAATCAAATAATCTCATACTATTTTGTTTGAGACACTGATTAATATAAAAAAATATATATCGTCATATTACAAAATAGATATATACATATATATATATATATATAT
>JAYMSW010002835.1:0-13123 GCA_036897725.1 Erodium texanum | reverse complement strand
ACAAAGATGAAGAACAAAGAAACAAAAACAAAAATATATTAATTGTATCATAAAAAAACTACAAAATGAATAGTTGAGGTATAAAAAAATTTGGATAAAACTTTCGAATTTTCCAATGCAGGAAATGTCGAAGATTCCTGTGTGTTCATGCGAGTTCATGTGATCTTGAAAAATAAAATCAAAATAATGGAAGAAGAAAGGTTCGAGGGTATTTTCATCGTTTCCAGAAAAATGAATAGTAGATTAATAGTTTTTTTTGACATATTTAAAATATCTTCATATAAATTTATAAATTAAGGTGTCATCTTAAATCGGTCAATAAATTAAAGGTGTATTTATAAATTAAGATATATTAGCCTCAGTTGGCTCAACTAAAAAAAAGAAAAAAGTTGATTTTTGTACCGATCCAATTGATCAACTTTAAACACAGTTCCAATTTTACCCTCACAATCGTTCAAAATTAACAATGCTGCCTCAATTCTCAGTTTGACTTTGTAGCGGCACCGGTTGGAGGGCAGTGCTGGTAATTTTTCCCACAGTATTCAACGGTATGTATTTAGGGTGGTGGCTTTGTCCGTACTGTTCGTCGTCATTCCCAGCATGAACTCCATAGCAGTAGCTCCTCTCGACAGCCCATTTCACAGCGCTTATCGCTCCATCTTCCAGAATCGCCGAATCGCAAAGCCCAGGTTCGGTAGAATTCAGCTTTCTCTGCCCTCGCCTGAATCGTCTGAGCACAAATGTTTCAGAAGCTTGCCGCCGTCGACGAATTTTCCGAGGACTCGGCTTCGGGATGATTCAATTGAGCATGGAAAAATTGGTCTCTCCCCTCGGTTCAGAGTTAGGGTTTCGTCCGGAAATGCCCAATTTGATTCGTTTCCGGAGAAAAACGAACCGCAGACCCCGAGTTTTACCGAGTTCATCACTTCCGAGAGAATCAAAGTGGTGGCAATGCTTGGTCTGGCGCTGGCGCTTTGTAATGCTGATCGAGTAGTGATGTCGGTGGCAATTGTGCCCATGTCCCTTTCTCACGGCTGGAGTCGATCTTTTGGCGGCATCGTTCAGGTTGTTTCTGCTCTCTCTCTCTTTGTCTCATCTGTTAATCAAAATTCATACTTCTTTAGATTCTGCAATAAGGAGATTATGCGACTGAGAAAAAAAAAATACTTTCTTCAGTTCGTTATCTTCAAAATATGTAAGCAATCATTTCCGAATTGACTTTGTTAATACAAGCAGTAAAAGTTGGGATAAAGACTGATAAGTCTTAACTAGCTGAAGTTCTTGCATATGTATTTCAAGTGTTGAATGCCTAGATTGGTGACCATGTGAAATAGGATAGATGGATGATGTCTAAAATATTTGCTATCAAAATTTAGTTTATCCCAAGCTAATGCCTAACCCTTGATATTGATTCTATTTGTGGTTTTTTTTTTCTTTTAACTCTGTGGTATCTGTTAATTTGCAGTCATCTTTTCTGTGGGGATACTTGGTTTCACCAATAGCTGGAGGGACATTAGTAGACTATTTTGGCGGTAAGATAGTTATGGCATGGGGAGTAGCTCTCTGGTCCCTAGCTACTTTTCTGACTCCATGGGCTGCAGAAACTAATTTATTGGTTCTACTTGCCATGCGAGCCTTGCTTGGCATGGCAGAAGGAGTTGCTCTTCCTTGCATGAACAACATGGTAGCAAGGTATTGGTGGTCTACTAGCTTCCTTATGATTGTTAAAGAGCAACAGCATCAGTGTGATCGAGATCATAATCATATGCATTTTTCCTAGTTAACAGGTTGGGAATGTAGAATACTAAGTGTTGTTTACTCCTTTCTTTTAGATGGTTTCCTCAAACAGAACGAGCTAGGGCTGTTGGGCTGGCAATGGCTGGGGTTCAACTTGGAAGTGCAATTGGACTAATGCTTTCTCCAATTCTCATGTCACAAGCCGGTGTATTTGGGCCATTTGTAATATTTGGGTTATCGGGATTTCTTTGGGTTTTGGTATGGATATCTGCTACATCAAGTACTCCTGACAAGAACCCTCAAATATCAAAATATGAATTGGAGTACATACACTACAAGGATCCGAAATCTTTTATTCCAGAGACTAAGTCAAAGACGAAAGGAGTGATCCCTCCTTTCAGACGCTTGCTTTCAAAATGGCCGACATGGTCTTTGATTGTCGCTAATGCAATGCATAGCTGGGTAATGTAGATAGATCTTTCCTTGGTTGATTTTGGAAATTATACCCATGCCTTGACAGTTTTGGCTCATAATGAAAAGCCAAATTTATTTAGTTGATAGTAGAATAAACAAACTTCATAAATTGTAAATAATATGCTCATATTTCTCCTTTATGTGCAGGGATTTTTCGTTATTCTTTCATGGATGCCCATTTATTTTAACACAGTAAGACCTAATTGCTCAAATGGTTCCGTAGGATGTTTTTGCATAACATGCTAGCAGGTAGTTATATGAATGAAATTTCTGCTACAGATTTACCATGTTGACCTTAGACAAGCAGCATGGTTTAGTGCTGTCCCGTGGAGTGTTATGGCAATAGTGGGATACCTTGCCGGCATGTGGTCAGATGTGTTGATACGGAACGGTGCAAGTGTCACTTTGACTCGGAAGATCATGCAGGTATAGGTAATTTGTAATCAATATGACTCTGACGTGCAAGGGTCAAATTGCGTACATAAGTACACTTCAGGAAAATAAACTCGACAAACAAAACCTATAATATATGTGCACTTGTTCTCATAGATAGAGCCTTTGAATTGCAGTGCTAGTAGATCATGCACATTGTACCCTTGACTGTAATTTAAGAAATGATCAGCATTTGCTTGTTGTTCTTTTTTTTTAATAACTCTGTTGGGTATTCTCACTGCATGTTCAGTATATGCCTAATAAGCTCTTCTTCCTTCTCCACAGTCCATTGGCTTTATTGGTGCTGGAACTGCTCTAATTGGTCTCACTACGGCAAGGAGTCCAGCAATTGCATCTGCTTGGCTTACGTTAGCTGTTGGACTGAAATCTTTCAGTCATTCTGGTTTTCTTGTGAACCTTCAGGTTGGACAATTAAGAAGCAGGAAGACAATAATTCAAATATTTGTTGCCTTTTTTACTCACCACTGTCTTTAACTATTCCTTTTCATGTTATCAGGAAATTGCTCCACAGTATTCTGGTGTTTTACATGGTAATTTTAATTATGCATTTCATATATATATTCATTTTAAATGATCCACCTACCACCCTTTCTTTCGAAGAAGTTCAAATATACATATATTGTTACTTGAAAATGGCTTTCACTATGTAAGGGATGCAATCTACAACCACACTGTTGCGAAGTTTGGAGAGGGTCGTTTATTATGCAGTCGTACCCCCTGCATTTGTGAATAGGTTGAACCTTTGACCTCACAATCACAATGGAGGAACCTTACTGTTGTGCCAAGACCTACCCTTAACTTTAATTCTATACATTAGTGAAATACTTTTACTTGCTGCTGCTGCTGCACCTTTAAGGCAAATAACAATCCTAAAAGGCATGGTGATAAAAATGCTTTGTCGGACACAGTCCGTGCTAGCAAGCCTCAGCTTTTGTCATGGAAAATAAGTCGCCTCAACTAGTATTGGTTTCTTCTTGAAAACTAAGTTGCCTTAACTATTTATTACAATAAAGAAGTATACTTTGGTATATCAAGTTATCGGGACGGCTAAAAACTAGGATTTGCTTCCTAAATTTGTTGGGGGAACAGAAAACTTCCATCTCTACATATTGAATGATAATCTGTTACCATAAGTTGACTATAACTTCATTTCTGCTCGTAGGTATGTCAAATACTGCTGGAACCTTGGCTGCTATTGTGGGTACAGTTGGAGCTGGCTTCTTTGTGGAACTAGTTGGCTCTTTCAGAGGCTTTCTGCTGCTTACATCAGTGTTATACTTCCTCTCTGCACTATTCTACAACATCTTTTCTACTGGAGAGAGGGTGAATTTTGATGGATGGTCAGTATAAGTTTCTGGTTTCATGATTCCATAAACTTGCTATACAAGTATAACAAACATATGTTGCAAATGTGACAATAATTTGTGAGAGTGGAGTGTTTTTTTGTTGGTGCAAGTTGTTGTATGTAGAAAACCTTGTGTGCTCATTAAATTGAATGTTTTGTTGGACAGATTCTAATTGAAATATTTGGACAACAGCTATGGTAGTTGAGGAAGGACTGCACAGAGTGGACCTTGGATTTGCAGAGGATACTGATGATGTGAATTCTCTCCATTATAGAGATATAACTGCCGCTTTTAGTTTTCCTTGTTTTTGGTTACTTTCATGTAAAGAAACTGAAACTCAAACCTTATACTGTGGATGTTTTACAGTGCCTCTCATTGAGTCACTGTTGAAGAATGCGTTTCAGGCTTGTCAACAGTCACAGCTTTCTGTTTATATGGTTTTAGTTGATTAACTTGGAGGTAAAGCTTGTTTTCTAACTCATATCAGCTTGGTTACACAGGCTCTTTGACATGGCATTGCCTAATCAAATTAGTGTAAATATTTATCATATGTAATCTCTATGGAAAGTGTTTCAAACTCATATATGGATGTGTCTTTTGTTCTGATTCAGATTATTCAACTGAGATCATTAATTTAGCAATTAAATAAATTCATTTTTTAGGGTTAATTTTATGCTGCAATCTTATACTTTGGACGAAACTCATGTTATTAATTCGTTGGACGAAAATCATGACATTAGGTCTTGCACTTAAAAATGTTTTATGTTGTAACTTTGATTTTTATTTTTTGTATCATCATCAATAGAACGCCATTATTTTTTTCGTATTGAATGTGGAAATAGCCTCTGCTACAGTAACAAATTAAATAAAATATACAAAAATCAATAGTTCAAGGCTGCAAAATGATGTATTTTAGTTTGGGATGACAACATAACGTGTATGTGACAGAGTTTTGGACCGATTTCATTTGTTTTAACTGTGGTGATATAGAAAAAAAGTTCAAGGACACAACATAAAACTTTTTTTAAATTAGAGAATGCAACAATTTTCGTTCGAAGCATAAGGTTACGTGATGCATACTTACCCTAAATTTTATATCATTATTGAGATTTAAGTGTTGATCCTCAAATCAAGAATCCAAAGTAATTACAATGAACCTAAAAAAATTGTAAAAATATATATATATATAATCTTATTTCGACCATCTTCAATTTTTGCATCTCTTCTGAGTACAAGTAGGGATAGAAAATAGACTAAATGATAGACTATCACTAATTTTTATAATCTAATTTCGATTGCCTTAATCAAATTTTTTTCATTTTACTAATCAATTGAATTAACCGAAATTATTTCGATTCGATTTGATTATTAATAGAACTAAACACATTAGTTCTTGATTGAGTAAAATATAAAATTTATGTACTACCACTTTTCACAATATTATACTTATCTTACAAGAAAAAACACCATATAATGAAGTACCATTAATTTGAGTAATTTGGTTATTCTATTCACATCCATAATTGCATACAGAGAATAAATTCAAAAGAGAGCTTATTAGACTAGTGCTTAATATATTCATATTGTTCCAAAAAAGTTTTAGCCCATTTCTCATTGCAAAATTAATAAGATACGATATATTGATAATATTTTTTTGTTTTAAATTTATGTATATAATATTTATAAATAATAATTTAAAATTAATATAATAGACCGTGTTGATTACTCTTATTATTGTAGTAATGGAAATCAAAACTAAATTCTTAGATTAATCAAACTAACCCGATCAAATTATTATTATTTTTTCCGATTGAAATTCAATTTATATTATTGTACATTCTCTCCGAAACTCAAAAATGAAAAAGTGAGAAAAAGGAACAAAATTGTGCATTCCCGATACGAAAAGTGTCAAGCCTACCTATCTCTCTAGTCACTTAGTCAACTCCATCTTCAATAACATTTTTGATCGGTAGCTAATAGATCTTTATGGAACTTCACATAAACATTTACAGAACATGAAGGAACTTGATTCATCTTCTTCTCTCTTTAACCTTTCGGTATATTTGATTGACGCCAAGAATTTTCTCTTTCTCTCTCTAGACCTCTGATTCTGATCCTTAGAGCATGCGCAGTCTAGGAAAGTATTGATTATGGTAATCTTGAAGAGCATTTAGAGGTGGTTGAGAATCGAGAATAGAATCAGATTCGTCTTCGAAGTTTTTAAAATGTTGATATTTTTGGGTTGAGAAATTTAGAAGATTGATAGAGAGATAAGAGAACTTGAGAGGGATAGTTGAAATTTGGATGATTTTGTGTGAATAGGGTGTTG
Source organism: Erodium texanum (assembly GCA_036897725.1). Classification (NCBI taxonomy): domain Eukaryota; kingdom Viridiplantae; phylum Streptophyta; class Magnoliopsida; order Geraniales; family Geraniaceae; genus Erodium; species Erodium texanum. The sequence goes on along the minus strand of JAYMSW010002835.1, from coordinate 6,784 downwards.
TTTTTATAGGGGTCCAAATTATAACCGTTAAGGCCAATGTTGCAAAAAAAAAAAATCATTCGGATTAATGACCACATGTCACTACCTGATTAACTAAATTCGAGAAGTATCAAGACAATGAAGTATTCACTTTTTCTTTTCTTGTTGCATTGTATCAATTTATTTTAAAATGATGATTTTACTCTTGAAATTTCAAATTCAAGAAACATAAAATACATATATATATTCCATAATTTTCATTTCTCTTGATTGTCTCCCTTTTTGCACCTAAGGGTATGCATTCGACTAACCCGCATCTTTTAGATTTGTTTCAAACTTTCCTCCACGGCTTCCAAGCTCCAGCAACCCGATATTTATTGAATAATGCGATAGTCATCTTTTAGACTATTATCAGCACGAAAAAGATCAAATGTCTGCAGTGTTGAATGATAAGGCCAAGGGTAGAGAGGAAGTAACACCACCCCTTAACAGTCATATTTAACATCAATATTGCTTCATTGCCTCTAATATGTCCAGTACCTAAAGACTTGTGAGAACCTGACAGTAAAGTACCCTGAGAATTCCGTTCCACTACCCCAATGCCCCTTACATTTAAATATTGAAGCCGAGATTGAGTTTTATCCGACCTACTCACACTGGTTTCAATTTCTCGCGGAAGACATTACCGTAAAGACTTGACACTCTGTCCAGGAGTATAAAGATAGTAAAAATTACTATCTTGAAAACTATACCAGAAATTGACTTAGAGATGACACGTATCTCTTGAGAGGAAATTGATCATATTAAGTGGAGTTGGGTATTCCATATCTGGGGATCATTGTTTGCATGTCACATGTTAAGCCTTACTTGTTATAAGCTCCATGTGTCGTGTATATTGTCTCGATCACTAGTGCAACCAGTACAACTGTCATGAGGTTTGATGTGATTGAGAAAAAGAGATAAGATATCATCACATTCCTCTTGCTCAAACAAACCATGGAATATTTCCCGATCTCAATTCCTTCCGTCCAATGTCATCAAACTGACCACGATGGTAGCTACAAGGCTCGGATGAGTTGAATGGATCTAGCACTAGTGTGCCACGAACCCCTTCTCGAGTCAAAGTTGGTCCTCCAATATAATACACTAGAGTTGGTACATGACCACTTCTTCCTTAGATGCATTGCAAAAGATATACCGGTCATCTGGAAAAAAAAAGTGAGGAACCCTTAGAGCAGTTCTAACAATTCTGCAACCATGGATACGTCATGTAGCTTCAAACTAGTAAGTAAGCCTTGACGGCCCTTCGGCACATATCATGAAAAAATACGTGATAATGAATCGCCCTGTCTGATACCCCGAGACAGTATAACATGCCCAACCAACTTCCCCTCTGATAAAATCTTCTCAACTAAATGAACCCACTTTTCCGTTGAAAAAACATCAAAAATCATCTTGAAAAGAATGTTATATAATAAGATAGGCCTATGATCACCCATGTTGCGGATCTCTCGAAGATAAGATTAAATTTTTTACTTGTTGAAATTTTTTTCACTTATATTATACATCAACCATGAAGATAAACATATTGAACTATTGATCGTACAAGACAATATAGTAACATTACAGACTTCACATTAACATTATAGACTCCAAACTTAATGGGAATAACAATTCCTGCAATCAACATTGAATGAGCATAACTTGCGTACCATTTAACAACCAAATGAACATAACACATGTACCGCTTAACAACCATATTAGATTAGACAACACACTAAGACGTACACATGAGATAACCCAAGACAAACAACTACAAATAACACAAACAATTCAAATAATACATTATTGTCTTCACCAGAACTCAATCCCTAGTGGTTAAGAGAAATAATTTCCTTTAACCCCTAGGTTAGCCTTGATAAATTGGTACGAGTAGAAATGTAAAACGTTGCACTCATGGGCACCAAAGCTTCAGGGCCCAATTCCGATATGGGCCTTTCTGTGACAGTAGTGCGTTATGGCCTAAGGATCCTCCATTACTCGCCACCACTCACAATCCACACCCGACAACGAGGCCTCACCGAACCTCAGCAGGGTTTTGCTCCACCCCGCGTCAAGCTTTACTACCACAGCCTCCGTTGCTGCCGCCGTCCACTGTCAGTATTGTCCGAGCTTCTCTGTTTCTTCTTCTTTTGAGCTAGTATGATCTTATTGCTTTCTCAATTTCCTTGTTAGTTCAAATTTTAGATACTTCTGTTTGTTTCTCGGGAGAGAGTTTTTGGTTCGTTGTTCTGAGAAAGTTATCTTAATTATGTTCTTTTCTCGTCCGTTTGTTTGTAATTAGAAAAAAATTAAGTGATGATTGAGATTGGGATTAAGATAATGCGGTGGAGAGCATTGAAATTATGGTATAAGCTTGTAAAATATCTAACTAGCAGGATTAAAATTTCCCTAGAAAGCTCTTGCTTCCATGTTAATTGTGCCTCTTACATGCTCATTATGCTGTTTCCTTGTAATATTATCTTATTTTCTGTTTTTGTTGTAGGTGTTTATAATGGGGCTACCTTCAAAGCAATCAAGAAAAGCTAGAGTCAGTGACAGTGATTTCTTAGATGACAGTGATATCGAGAATGAAGATCTACATGTAAGTTGTATTAGATTTTCTTGGGTTTGGTTTCATGTTATTATTTTTCCCTTTTGGGTTTGTGTAAAATATGGAGGCTTACAATCTAGGTCGAGGAAGAAGATGACGATGGGGATAATGATGATGTGAGTGGGGAAGACGAAGAAGAGGATGAGGCCGATGAAGAAGAAGAGGATGAAGAAGGTGATGATAGCCGAAGAGATGCTGAGATTGAAGAACTTGAAATGGAGTATATGGATCTTCGCCATCAGGAGCAGTAAGTCTTTTTCATTTTTCTTAGTATATGTGATCATATACTGGAGTTTTCTGTTTGAAATGAATCATGGTATTAGTAACTAGAGGGAAATTAGTCTAATCTACTTATTGCTGGTTGAATTAATGGTTATATACTCCTAACTTATATTGTATAGTTTCAACAATGTTAGAAAACATTCTGCCATTTGCATTTTGAAGTGGAATCTATACAATCAACATAATGTTCAATATTTGGTTATGATGAGGTTCTTTTAATTATTTAATGATAAATATGTTGAAACGAGCCTTTGCTTGTATAGGGTTTTTAATTCGATCCAGGCATGTTCTATTCACAAGCTGTAGAAGAGTCTAGCTTATATTGTAGTAGACAGCTCAATAGGAAAAATACTTCAACAGTTTATCTCAAGCATGCTGATTCAATGAAGATTAGCCCCTTGCCTTGGTGCTATAGCATTTCCGTTCCTTAGCATAGAAGTTGTCTTTTACATAAAATCAAGTGAAACTACATCCTCAAGACTGTTTCGCTGAGACTGTGTATCTTAGGTTACAATGTTCTCTAGTGTACAGTTTCACTTGACGTCCACATTACAGTTGGAATTGTTGCCCTTTTATGATAAACTATGGATTATAGACCCCCTTCTGGAAAATCTTGTTTTTACCAAGTAGCTGCTTAAATTCATATTTTTTATTCAGAGATATTTTAAAGAACCTGAAGCGTCACAAGGATGAAGATCTTCTCAAAGGTCAATCAGTGAAGAACCAGAAGGTGTGATATTGTATTTGTTTCTTCCACAAGTATGAATTTTCTCAACAATGGAATGACTTTACCATGTTCAGCTGTGACTTTTTGACTTGATTTAAGTTGGTCTCGTTTGTGTTTCTTCTTAACACATTAACATTTGTATTTTTCTTGAAGGCTCTTTGGGACAAAACTCTGGAGTTTAGATTCTTACTTCAAAAAGCATTTTCTAATTCAAATAGATTACCTCAGGTATTTGTCGGTTAGTATAATTTTTATTCTCTTCCTATTGGAGAATTCGTTTTTAATGTTACAGTCAATTATAATGGCTCTTTGCAGGAGTCAGTCAAATCTGCATTCTGTGATTCAGATGATGAAGTGAATATTGCGTATTCAGACCTTATTACCTCATCTAAGAAGACTTTAGATTCTTTGCTGGAACTGCAAGAGGTATGACTAATTAATCACATGTTTTTTGTTGACTTTTGATGCCAACTTGTTTCAGTAACGTCCTCTGAATGTCATCATTCCAATAACGTATCTCCTTAACTTTTTGGTTCCTTGTTTTACCTGTACCTTGTCAGGCGTTGCTTGAGAATAATCCATCTGTTGTTCAAGCTCCAGATGGTATGATGCAAATTTCCTTTTTTCACAGTTCTAGACTATATTTTTCTACTCTTCTGTTTGTTAGGCATATTTCAGTTTAAAGCCTTGAAAATTAAGTTTCCTATTTTCTGATATATGATCTTTACTGTGGAATACATGCACATATAGACTTAATATGGCTTACTAAACTTGGCCTATTCCTTCTTTCAAGGTAAATCTGGACATTCATCCAAGCATTCAATAGCCTCAGATAATTCTGAAGTTGATGAAGAATGGCAACGAGTTTCTGAATTGCATAAGAGGTATTCCAAATTTGCAACAATCCAAATGTGTTTGAATAGAAATTTTATATGTTAACCTGCTTTATTTCATACAATCTTAAAGGTACTACTGCATGCATTTGTAAATTTCCTGTTGCATTTATTTTTGTTTGATTTGTTTTTGCGGTTGCAAGTCAACTAAGATTGTCAATGCTGGTCTCTTGTAGAATAGCTTCTTTCAGAGACAAGTCCATTGATAAGTGGCAAAGGAAGACGCAGGTTACAACCGGTGCTGCTGCCATTAAAAGCAAATTACAAGCTTTTAATCAGGTTTATCCTTGTAACTAAACTGCAGCTCATGCCCTGAAAGAGGTACAAAATGTCGATCATCTGACATGATTATCTTTCCCTATTGCAGAATATTAGTGACCAAGTGGCAACATACATGAGAGATCCAAGTAGAATGATCAAGCAAATGCAACAAAGAAGACCAACAATTAGTATTTTCGGGGCTGTAAGTTGATAAATATCTCATGTAATTTGGTGTCTTAAATTGTAATACACGTTCAAGAAAAATTGCATGGATTTGCTACGTCTTTAAATGTAATGTCAGCACTAATTTTTCTCACTGATGCTGTAGGGTCCTGAAGGTGCTGGCAACAGTGAAGTAGAGGTAATCTTTTCTTTTGTACATTCCTTTTTCAAATGGTTGTAGTTGCCACAGACTGAGTTTAGATTGTTCAATAAGTTTATAAGTAAGATTGGTAGTCATTATATGTGTCATGTCACCACCACTTGACATCTGTGAATATTCTACTGGTTGCAATGACATTTTTGGTGCTATGTTGGAGTCACTTATATGTTTAATTTGATAAATACCTAAACAGTTTTTTTGATCTGGTTAGGAATCACATGTGGATGGTGATCCTGAACTTTTGGACGACACTGAATTCTATCAACAACTGCTGAAGGAATTTTTTGAGACAATTGATCCATCAGCATCCGGTAAATATCATCATCGCGTTTTATGCTCTTCTAACTCAGTTTGTCTGCACTTGCCGGTCCATCTATAATTGTAACATTATTTATAGAAAAAAAAGTTGATTTAGATTACAAAATATGGCCATCTAACCTTTGGTTATTTTTCCTCGTGTACTTTTCACATAATGAACTGTAATTTTGTTTGTCAAAATTAGTTCCTGCCATCTTGAATGTTTGACAATTTAATGATTAAAGCATGAGTAATTTATTTTTAATATTAATACCATTTGATCATCTACAGAGACGGCCTTTTATGCTCTGAAAAGACTTCAAACAAAGAAGAGGAAGATTGTTGATAGGAGGGCGTCAAAGAGTCGCAAAATCAGGTTAAATATCAATAGCTCCATCACCCTCTTTTCTTCTACGACTTTAAACAATTATGTTCCCAACCTTGGTTGTTTGTCTAATCAGTTTTTGTTATTCCAACAGGTATCATGTCCATGAAAAGATTGTCAATTTTATGGCTCCTCAGCCAAGGAATCTGCCTCCTATGGCCCCTAAACTGTTCGAGAATCTGTTTGGACTGAAGACACAAAAACCTGCTTCTGTTGCCTAAAAGATATCAATATCTCCGTAAAAGTCCATCCTTGATCGGTTGGCTTTCAAATTTTGTAACACCGGGTTTATAATTAGACCTTCGATTTCTTGTTGTTAAGAGTATCCATCTGATCCAAGTTTTGTAATGTGATCCAAACACGCACTGGGTTTATATTGAGCAGTATCGATTAGTTAAAGAATAGTTTTTTGAGACAGCTAACAAAAGTAATGCGAATTCCAATCTAACCCATAAATGTGCAAGGCTTGACAAACTCTATTATTAATGCAGGTATGGACTAAATTAGGAGAGGGAAGTTCAATAATTTTGCTTAGTCTGGAGTGACGTTTAGGTCTTTTTTTCGGTTTATGGTACAAAAAACCCAAAACGGCGCCGTGTTTACTGTACTTGTGTCAAAAAGAAATATCCAGCTACTTTTGATTTTTTTTTTCTTTTGAAAAGAGCTGCCTTTGAATTCAAAATGTAATAAAAAAATAACCGTTGGTTCGCATTCGCTATCCGTGCGCGAAGTGGCAGCCGTCAGATCGCTGATTCTCCGCCCACTCTGTTAAACACTGAGCCGTTAGGGTTTTTCTTCCCTTAAAGCCTCTCCTCCTTCCATTTCCTTCCATACTATCTCTCTCTCTTTCATTTCCTCGGAAGCTCCCAGCAGCGACAATGCGTGAGATCCTTCACATCCAGGGTGGGCAGTGCGGCAACCCGAT